>JAENRT010000018.1:263620-342695 GCA_032173475.1 Amanita phalloides | reverse complement strand
GCGAACCATGCAGGGAGATGTCTTCCATGTCACCAGTCCTTTGACAATTGCTAATAGTTCTCGGTCATAGATTTGATAATTCTGTTCCATTGGTGTTAAAGCATGTGAAATAAATCCACAAGGATGAAGCACTCCATTCATATCTGCTTGTTTTAATACTGCTCCTATTGCCTTATTTGATGCATCCGTTTGCAAGATGAATGGTTTAGATGGGTCTGGCATTTGTAATACAGGCATGGAAGCAAAGTGGGATTTGAGGGTATCGAAGGCGGTTTGTCGTTCTGTAGTCCACGTAAATTCCTCTGTTTTCTTTGTTAAGTCGGTTAGGGGTTTTGTGATTGTGGCAAAATTGCCAATAAAATGACAGTAGAAGTTTCCAAAACCTAGGAAAGATCATACTTGTTTAACAGTAGTTGGTGTAGGCCATTCTGCGATTCCGGCGAGTTTGACTGGGTCCATTTGTATATGTCTGGGTGTGATGATCATTCCTAGAAACTCCACTTCTTGTATGCCAAATTTGCATTTTTCCAATTTCAGGAATAGATCGTTTTCCTGCAATCGAATGAGTATGCGTTTTGTACGGTCTTCTAACTCCTTTTCTGTGTTCGCACAGATTAAAATATCGTCCATGTAAATGACTAGCCATCCCTCGTTTATCATATCCCGGAAGTATTTGTTCATCATGGTTTGAAATGTTGATGGTGAATTACAGAGTCCAAAGAACATGACGGCTGGTTCATACAACCCTCGATTGGTGATAAATGCTGCTTTCCATTCGTCCCCTTTTTTAATGCGAACATTGTTGTACCCCCATCAGAGGTCTAATTTCGTAAAATATTGGGCACCAGCTAGTTTCGTCATTAAGTCAGATACCAAAGGTAAAGGGTATGCGTTCTTGATTGTCCATTCATTTAGATAACGGTAATCTTGGCATGGTCGCAGTTGCCCCACTTCTTTCTTAGAACAAGAGAAGAATGGTGATTGCTTGGGGGGATTTGATGGTCTGATATATTTTTTCCCTAGTTGTTCCTCATCCATTCGTCAAGTGATTGATTGTTTTTGGCGATAATGGGTATATCTTGCTAACTTTCGGCGAGAAACCTTGTTTCAACTCAATGGCATGGTCCCATAATCGACTAGAAGGGAAGCGCTCTGATGCTGTTTTTTCAAATACTGATTCCCCAATGTTTATAGATATCTGGGAGTATAGTTGGTGGGTCTTTGTTTATTTTCTGATGTTCTAGCGCTTGCGAGGTAGATGTCTTTACTCTGATCCAATATTTGTCTTCTCCCCATTGTTTAGTGTCAAGCGCCATCTGCCATATTGTTTTTTGTCTTCCTTCTTCATTAATAAAATGAATCGTTTTATTTCTCCAATCGATTGTTGGGTTATTTTCTTCCAGCCAACGTATTCCAAGTATTAATTTCTGATTGCCGAGCTTAGTGATAAGAAATCGATTACTGTGGTGTTTGCCTTCAATCGAATAATGGATTAGGACATAGTGCGTGATCATTCCATTAAGATTAATTGTTCCATTGGCATTTCGAACTTTAATTGGTTGTTTCAGTTTTTCTTTGATTAAGTTTAGCATTATTTCATCATTGATGAAGTTTCCTTCAGCTCTGCAATCGATTAGAGCAGAAGTTTCAGCAGGTAGGTTGGGTGATTGAATGGTAATAGAAATTTGTTTGTTATTGTTCGATTTTACTATTACAGAGTCGAGTGCTAACTGTTCAAGTCCATTGTTTATGGAGGTATCAACTGCTGTCTGATGCCTCTGGATTAAAAACCCTCTTCTTCGAGCTGCCATTCGTCTATAGTGACCCAGTTTGCCTGGTAATTTGGACTCCACTCCGTCCGCCCATTCTGCGATCCGTTGCGTCTGCTCCTCTATCATTTCTTCCCCTACTGCAGGGAGAAAGTAGTCCAAGCTCAGCGTCCTGCTGCCCATTACTCCCAATCCCTTGTAGTTTTTTGGGGTAATGGGTTCCGCTTTGTAGATGGTGTACACCTTCTTTTTCTCATAAGGTGAATACCAGACCGACTCTGATTTGGTTCGTTCTCGCCTGGCATACTGCTGTGGCTTCATGATGTTTCCATTAAGCATGTGCATTAGACGATTCCGCTCTTCAGCGGACAATACCAGTCCCTCATGTTTCAATGTGATAACGTTCCATCCCTGTGTTAACAATTGAACGTTCGATGGCATGTCGAACAGTGCTTTTCGGATTATGGAGTCCGCCTCCATGTTGTTAAGTAAATCTACCAACATCTGGTAGTCCAACGCCGCCTTGTGTTCTGCCTCCTCGAGCCGCCGTTTACGAAGCAGCTTCTCATGCTTCTCCTGCATAAGCACCTTCCACGCTTCCTCCTGCTCACGAATCGACACCTCCTTGAGTTGTTCCACCTCACACTGAGCTTCTCGCTCCCGTCGTCGTTTCTCTTTTCATTGCTCCTTGAGCCAACGATGATATGCCTTAATGTGGGCATCACGTTGTTACCTGTCCACCACAGTGGCGACCTTTCTTTGTACTTTCTTTGTAATCACGCATCCTCGCACCCATTCTGCCTCAAAGGCAATGCCAATCTCACCCAACATCATGTTGGCAAAAGGTAACACGTAACAGAAGACTTGATCCATTGTGACGGATAGACCAAGTGTGATGATAAGATTTGGATAGGATTGCTGATGTAACAATCCACGGAATGCCTCGTGTTAAAGGCGTGTAACGTTCTGTAACAAAAATCTTCGATAGTTTCAGCCTCTCAGCACTACTGACAACTACCTGTTCGTTCGGCTGTATGTGTGACAATCTCAGATGAGACGATGTCAACTGGGGTTCCAACGGTTGACTTGTAAGACATGGTGCCTGGGGCTTCACTCGGATGTCCTCGTGCTCAGTTCAAAGAACTGATACGTTATTGGTATTCTGAGACTGTTCTCCTTGATACATGGCATGTCAGACAAGTTGTCTTCGTTGTTGACCAACAGCAATCAGGCTCGGTCTGTACTGGTGCACCTACACCACGTAGAGACGAAGGTCCTCCTGACTGTTTTATTGCCTAGTCCAAGGTTTTCACTCGCCACACTACTGGTCTTGTCGACGCTGCCTCTACAGCCAAGGACATTCTCTGACACAGCAGCCATTTGTTGCCAAAAGTAAGAAACAGTCGATGTCACCTAGGACGTAGGTGATGTCGACGAAAAGTGAATGTGTGTTCACCTCGTGTAACGATGAGCAGATCGTGCTCCTTGTCATTGAGTCAAACGGTGAGGTATGAAGCCTTACGATTATGTTAGAAGGTCGTTCCAACAAAACCTCAAGGTTTAGAGAAGAGAGAGAGAAAGAGCTATAGTTGATCTGTGGACGACAGAAACAATCATAAGGCTAAGGAGCACTACCTACTAACCACCCCTTATATACCTTTGACCTCATGTTCCCCATGAGTCAATCATGTGATCTCTCCCTCCTGACTCTCGATGACTCAACCATCCCTTAGTCGCTGACATAACCCTCCTGTGGCTGCGTCTTATGTAATCAAGGAAATAAGAAAATAAAGAAATCGTAACAAGCATGGCCAACCTGCCAACGCTTCGAGTCACCAAGAAGCTGGATGGCAAGTTCGTGGGTCCCCTGGAAGTAGTAAAGAAAATTGGACAATCTGCATACCAGTTGAAGATTCCCATGTCCTGGAAAATCTATAACATGTTCAATGAAATTCACCTCAAACCATATAAGGAACCCATTTTCCCTGCTCAAAAGGAAAAAGTGGTGTCATGCAAAGAAGTGCAGATGGTTGAAGAATCCCAGGATGATGAATATGAAGTAGAGGAAGTCATGGACAGTCAAGTCAGTGGGTGCAGTGGTGGATGCTTGGAGTACCTCGTCAAGTGGAAAAATTATCCTGTCAAGGAGTCCACATGGGAACCAGTGGAAAATCTGGACAACACCAAAAGGGAAGTTCAGAAATTCCACAAGGCGAATCCTAGTGCACCCCAGGGGATGATCAATGTGTGCGACATAAGCGCAAGTTTCTGTAAATGGCAGAACCACATGGCAATTCCAATTGCAAAGTGACTGTATGGATGGGAGGATGGCAAGTTTGAGCACAAATACTTGGAAAACCTCAAGTGCAACTGGCAATGGTGGAAAGCCAATCACTGAGACATATATGCTGAAGAAGACATGTGGCATGAGTTCGTTAGGAGCTCAGATTGAATTTTTACGACCAACGTGGCTTCCTGGGACATGAAGCCTTAAGGGGGGGGTCATGTTACAACTCTATCTATTTTTCTGTATTTTTCTATATTTTATTTGGAGGCCTACAGACACAGGACAACATACCAATACGCATAGGGGCTTAGGGGATCCATTATGGAAGGGCTGATTAGGTAAGCCATGGGTGGCTGTACAAAGGTCTAGGCATAGGGGTCTGGAATAGTCTGGCTATGGAGGGGTCTAGGCTGTTGCTGCATGTGTATAGCCTTCAGGGCAGTGCAGTCTGTGTGCACAGACCATGGGCTGAGGTATATAAGGAGGTGTGTCTGTAGGTAGGAGTCCTAAGACTCTAGATAGTTTGCTCTCACCCAGCTTACTTTTCTACTGTGTCAATAAACTCATCTCCATCTCTCTCTCTCCTCTTGTGTGAGACCTGTGGTTGTGGTGGGATTAGTCCTAACAGATACACAGCATGTCAATTAGATTGTCTTTGTTGTCAACCAACAGCAATCAGGCCTGATCTGTACTGGTGCACCTACACCATGTAGAGATGAGGGTTCCTCCTGATTGTTTTACTGCCTAGACCAGGTCTTCATTCACCACACTATTGGACTTGCTGACACTGCCTCTACAGCCAAGGGTGTTCTCTGTCACAACAGCCATTTGTTGCCAAGACAAGAAACAAGTCAAAGTCACCTAAGATGTAGGTGATATCAACAGAAAGGTGATAAGTTTGTTTGCCTCATGTAACAATGAGCAGAGCATGCTCATCATTGTTGAGTCAAACAGTGAGGTAGATAGCCTTACAATTATGTTAGAAGGTCACTCCAACAAAATCTCAAGGTTTGAGAAGAAGAGAAGAGAGTGATAGTTGATATGTGGTATGACACAAACAATCATAAGGCTAAGGAGCACTACCTACTAACCCCTCCTTATATACCTTTGGCCTCATGTTCCCCATGAGTCAATCATGTGACTCTTCCCCCTTGACTCTCAATGACTCAGACACCCCATGGTCACTGACCTAACCTTCCAGTGGCTGTGCCTGTTATGTAATCAAAGAGATAAAGAAATAAAGAAATTGTAACACCCAAGGTCACTGCAGTGGTCATTTGTCAAAGATTTCCTTCCCAAAGACTTTTTGGTAGCCCAAGTAATGTTCTGGCACTCCCTCTTCCAGTGTTCACTTTGGGCCATTTTGAATTCTTTAGCAGCTATATTAGTTGCCACTGATCTTAAAACATGTTCCTGGACATTGCATGAATTGGACTTCCTTCCACTTTCAATCAATGGCTGGGTTGTGATGTCAAAGCCAATCATGACCTAGGAACAAGTCTGTTTTCCCCAATCATGCCATACTGCATTTGATTATTTCCTCATGACCCCCAATTCACAGTTTAAATTGTGTCATGTATTCAATGCTTCCCATTGTGTTCCAGGACCCATGAGCATTGTAGATGTGGGGGCTTTATTAGCCTTCATTTGTTTAATTTGTGCCATTCCACAAATTCTTCATTAATGCAGGACCTGTGCATCCCAAATCAACTAGGGCTAGAACATTGATGGTTTCACCTGTGTCCATTGTTGTGAGTACACAGTGTAAGTCTACTTCCTGTTTGCCTGTTGCATGGACTAATTGTTGCTATAGTTGAACCAGACTCATTCCATAGTGTTTCCCATTCTGGTAATTTATTGAGGTCATTTAGTAGTGTAATAGTGACCTCATTTATTCATTTATTCAGTATCCTAGATTTGCAGATACAAGGGTATAAAGCAAAGCTATCACATTCCGCTTGGCAAAGACTATATTAATATCCGTGGCTGCCGCTGCAAGTCATCCTGACACAGGTCGAGCAGATGCCGCATTGTTGGCCGTCCATGGGGACAATTCCAGGGTTGATTAATCAAGCCCATATGTTGTACCACCATCGTCATTTGGTTCTTGCTCAAAGGCATCCCGATCATTATGCTCTTCCGACAAGCCCGCATGGCAAACATGGCACGAGCCTTGGAACACCGCGCAACAGTGCCAGAAGGTTGGTCCCTCATCAAGTGTATCAGCTCCTCGAGATCTGTTGAACATCAGATACATCAATGCCAGAGTGAAATTCAAATCGCGCATACCTGTCATGTCAAATTCGGTGCTTTTGCTGACAGGGAACGCAGTCACTTTGAGCTTGGAACCTTGACCCGCGGGCGCCGTTTCATCCACTTCGAGCTCGAAACCGTTTTTCTGCACGGCATGGATGTTCTCTATGGCAACTAGCTCATCCGCTGCAGTCAGCTCAAGCGTACGTGGCCTACGTATCTCACATCAGTATAGTCAGAAAACCCCACAAAGATGGTGCAAACTTGAAGAGCTTTTGGGACTCTATCCTCGTCGTCTGCTGCAACGTCTCAAAATTATACTTTTCATCGGAAGCATGCTGGTCGACGATAAAAAGATCGTCCATCTTGCCTCCGCTTTGGCCTTGTCCACCATATGCTGTCCTTTGCCTCCGCACGACGATGAAACCGCGATTGAACTGACCAATAATTTCCATATGCGCAAAATCGCTCTTGTCAATTACCCGCGCCAGAGCACGCGTTGCACTTTCATTGTCGTCCGTATTTGTCATCCCAGCATCGGCCGGAATTTTGCCAGACATGTAGGACGCTTCTCGCTCCACAGGCGCGACTGACCTTTTCCATCGTCGCGTCCATACGGAAGACAGCCGCTCCAGGTCAAACCGCAGCGTCACGTTGCCCAAAGCTGTATCCACGCTGCGTATAACTTCGGGGCGCTGCACCGCCGTTTCGATAATCGTCTGCCGCTCACCATCCGTCTCAACGATTTTGGCAGCTAATGCCTCGGGTACGTCAATTGTGGAACTGGTCGATGGGTCAAGAAGGTCCATGATGACGTCCCCGTCAGGCTCGGTAGGTGTCTTGCCCGTGTCGCACGTTGGTTGCTTCGCCTTCCATGATTTGAGCGATTTAGTACTAGGCGGCTTCATCACCTCGACAGGGCTTTTGTCTCGCCTTTGCTTTCCATCCGAACCCCAAGGCTTGGATACTTCTGCTTCCTCCTGTCCCATATCCATCTCCATCTCATCCACGACGCGCAGTGCCCTTTTCGACGACGTAGCCGCAGCATGGACATCGCCTCCCGACAACCTAGCGAATCGGCTGCGCAGACTATCCCAATAAGCCAATTCGTCACTCTTTTTGCTGGGAGGCTTGCGAGAAGGTTTGCTCGCAGTCGCATCGGAGGCAACTCCCAAGCCTCCTCCCATCTGCATCTTCCTCTTTTTCACCACCGGTTCCTCAATGTCAGCACCATGCTCCTCGCGAACGTTGCCAGCCTTCTCCGGAGCAGATACAGCGTTTTTGCTGCCCCAAGCAGCCCTCGTCGTATCCAACACGACTAAGCTCTCGATCTCCTTCTCTTTGCGTTTCGGCACCCTTTTCGGTTCTCCCTCTTCATCAATAATACCCATCGGGACTATATTATCTGCAGCGCGACATTTTTCGTTGCCAGCTGTTTCATTGTTAGTAGCTCTCGCTTCTTCCCCTGCCCCACCTCCATCGGTTCCCGGCCTATGTCGACCACCGCCTTCTTCCAACATCTCATTCCGATTCCGCTTCGCGGCTGGCGGTTCTCCCTCGGATTCTTCTGACTCTGGCAGGAACAACGCTCGGCCAGAGCCTCCCTCCAGCTCCGACGGTTTTCCAATAATTTTGACAGGTAACGACTGGGACTTGGTCAATCCAGCGCCAGCTGTAAGGTTCAGCCTCTTAGAAAAGGGGCTATCAAACGTCATTTGCGTGAGCGCCCTTTGAGACAATTGCGTCGGATTGATATTAAAAGTAGACCGATGTTGCGAGAATTCAGTTTCGAGTGCAGTCTGAGATTGGAGATCGTTAACAGGGAGAGCATACAATCGCTTATCGTGCCCACCTTGAGCGCATCGATGAGGTTTCCTTCGCTTTGCAAGAAAATCGTTCGTTTGTCAGGACTAACATTGATATCACAGCATTCTATGTGTATCGATGTCAGACCGCCTGGAAGGGGGGTGAGATGAGGACTGGTTCACCTGTCGGCACAATGAAATTAGCCAATATAAACGGTGCTTGATTGGCGTTGAACGTCCTGTATACCTCGTTGAATGCCTTTTGGATCTTGGTCAAATTGCAAGGTCGCCCATTCACATAAAAAAACTGCCTATCTGTACCCGTTCGCCCGGCACCAACGGAAAACTTGGAAACCAGGCCCTTGACTTGGATGGGAATACCATCATCATCTCCTTGAGTTTGCGAGTCGGTGTACCTATCCCTGATTCGCTTCAAGGCAGACTTCTCTTGCTGGACACGGCAGTTAAGGTCAAGTTCTACAGTGTTTTCTATCGCCTTCGGGCCCCAAAGCGCCGTCAAAGATACTTTGAATGACGGCACACCGTTAGTTTTGATTTGTACAGCCTTTTGTCTATAGTATGGAACTAGTGAAGTGATTACATAGACAAGGGTAGGACATAGCAATACACACCCATTTTCAGTTTGATTGGTGACGGTCAAGCGCACGCCGCGTCCCGAGCTATCCATGCCAGCACAAGGACCTAGAGCGTATGCGTTCAATAAGCCTAATGCTTTGCCAAATTCCCGTTTGAGGTTCCTTTGCAGCTCTTTCCTGCGTACAGGCAGCGGAGCAAAGAGATTTGCCAGGTGAACGGTTGTCCCGCGCTATGAATAGATTGCCGTAAGCGAGAAGTAGGACCGAGTCGCTCTTACCTGTCTGGCCACTCTCGTCCTCTTCCCCACCCTTCCACTCTTCTCCAAATCTAGCTGGATCCCCATCGGGCCATTGGTCGTTGTAGTCACCGTGACGCCCTCACATAACGCACAAAGGGAAGACAAGGCTTCACCCCGGAAGCCGAATGTGCGAACAGTGGACAGGTCGTCGAAAGTGGCCAGTTTTGAAGTGTAATGTTTGAGACCTGTAAGATGTTGAGCCTTGGAAATTAAGAGCAAAATGCGCCCCATGCATACCGACACTATGCCAGTCTTTCTCGTCAATACCGCATCCATTGTCCACCACTTCCACGCTCGACAAGCCATATTGCTTGAAGCGCACCTCTGATCGTCGCGGAATAAGTAAAGACACGAAAAAAGGGAGCATTGGCATACCTAAGCTCGTTGCGCCTGCATCCAAACTGTTTTCGACGAGCTCCTTGACGGCTGTCTGAAGGTCCACAACGACCTGGCCAGACGATATCCTGTGCACGGAAGTCTTGTCGAGAGCTTTGATGCTGGACGCCGGAACCGTCGAGTCTTCCATGTGAACGTTGTGAACGACGCGTGTGTCACGCGTTGTATATATTCTATGTCACGCTGCTAGCTTTCTTTTTCCGCAAGATATCTCCATTTCAATACTATCAGACAACTAGCAGTACGTAAATACACAAACCCTGCGCCTACCAAGGCATATACAGGTTACTCGTGGCACGCCGGTGGAAGACGATACGGCCGATCGAGGGAGGCGGGGGACACCTCAACAACCCGAGTTACGTATACCGACTCAGGAGGACAAGAGCCAAACATAAGACATATGCGCCCTACCTCCCTCTCTGAACTCGAGGTCATTGGATCGGTTAATATTTGCCATGATCGATGATCGTCCATTCACCCACGGATGTCTCAGCCACGCTACTGCCATCCGGGTGCAAGATTAACGCGATATTGAAGCTCTCAGGAGTCTGCGGTTCGGATGAAGAACGGGATGGGAGGTGTGCGGAATCTAAAAAAAGTCTGATCCACGGCAAAGCCCATCAGGCCCCTCAGGGGCCCCCAGGCCTGGGGAAAGCATCTCCATGATGCATGGAGGTGCTAGAAGCCAATCCCATTCCGTTGGGCGCGGGCAAGCCACGATACCCGGTCGTCGTACCGAGCAGTTTCGACACCACGCTTCACTCCTCTACTCTTCTCCTTCTCTTTTTATTCTTATTTTTCCTTTTCCTTCTCCTCTTCCTTGCCTTTCTTGCCAAACAGCCCCCTGAAAACACCTCCCTTTTTTGACCCTCCCCACGCTCTTCATCATCCGCATTGTCATTGTCTCGCTGTCGATCGCCTGAACTGCTATGCGAGCTCATAGACCATTTGGCACGTTTCCTGCTCGATTCCTCAGTACCGGCGGCGCAGGCAGTTTCATCTTCCGTTTCCTCTGCGCATCGTTTCGGATGGAGGGCAGTAGTAGCTACGGCCGCCGCCCCATTCTCCTCCTGCTGCTGCCAATTTTGTGCTTGTAGTTGCTGTAGCTGTGGTTGACGTACAGGCTGGAGTGGCCTGTCATCCACATCCACACCTGTACTCGAAACGAACGGATTATCGCTCCCGAAACCTCGCGCACCGCCATCCGCTTCGGCAGTCGCGGACACTTTGTGTGCCCCGGTCACATCCGCCTCCAACAACTGTCTTGCCCTTACCTGGGCCTGCATCTCATCATCAATCGTCATCTCTGTATTCCACTGTTGAGTATCTTTGATAGAGGTATCCGGGTTCCTCGGGACCGATCCAAAGGCCTCCCTTTCTTCCTCCGCCAGGCCGGGGTCTTCGCCGATATACGATACGTCGTCCCACTTGAAGTAGGTGTTCTCGTCTTCTTCGTCTCCTTTCCATACTGCGGGGAGATACCGATGCACGGGGAAGGATGCATTGAATCGAACCGATTTGGGCCTGGTCAGGCGGGAGTGTAAGCGGAGGGGGTGGGACGGGTCGGGTGAGGTGGAGGATGGAGTGAGATTGATTTTTTCTTCCTCTTCTTCTTCTTCTTGCTCGGTCGGGAGAACCAACTAGAATCATATTAAGCCAGTCGTAAAATGATTGCCAAGGGCGGACTTACATCGACGTTTCGGTGTTTGTTGAGGCGAGCGAGACGCTCAAAGGGAGTTTCGATATGTTCTGCGGGAACGTAACCCACTTCGTGTGTTTCGAGGACTTTTACGAGCCAGTAGTTATCACTGTCGTCCATGAGAATGAGGCTGTCGCCCTGGACGACATTGGCCTGGCCCTTTGCTTTTGCGACAAAGTTGCGGATTGAGTAGACAAGGTCAAAGTTGATGGGCTCGTCAGGGATGGAGAGCGGGAACCAGTCATAGTACAAGTCGTAGTACGACATGGGTGTTGTCCGGTCGTCACGGACGGAATAAAATGGCTCGTCGTCTGAGACCGACGGCAACAATACAAATCAAAGCTCTCAAACATTTGATTCCCCGTGAGTTCGTCAGCAGCCGATTTCTGCAACCAAACAACGGAAACGCCCGGTACTCGGCCAAAGCCTCTATTGGGCTACCGCGAGCATGGCATAGCAGGTCCAAGGCCTTTTTTTTGCTTTTATCTGACACAGAAATTTGACTGCTTGGGAGACGTGGTGAACGCCCAGCAACAAATGTACTTACTACCTGAAACAAGGGGATGGAAAACTTAATCGAACCTGACCCGCTTTTCTTATAAACTTTAAAGGGAACCAGTCGTCCCCAATTGCTGCTCCTCCCAAATATTCTGGTCGTACGGTGACTCTGGGAAATGCTGACAGCGCTGACAGACGAAGATCCCTTGACTTTGGCGCTCGCGCCTCCCCCCAACGAAACGTATAAGCAGCGCCGAGCCCGAAAGGCTGCCGAGGCCCAGGCGAAAAGGGCCAACGACGAGATCGATGAACAATTCCGAAAAGAAAGAGAGCGAGAAAGGAACAAGGAACCCTGTCAAGCTGCTGTTACTTGGTGAGTACGCGCTTACTTGGCGTAGACGAACGCCAACTCATCAACATGATCAGGTCAAAGTGGAAGCGGAAAGACTACTGTGAGGAAAAGTAGGGGCTACTGCTACGGTTTTCGTCAACTATCCTATCCTAATGATGCTCTTAGTATTCCAGTCGATGCATAACAAGGACGATTGGACAGAAGAGCGTGCCTCATGGAGGCCCGTGGTCTATCTCAACCTCGTCCGCAACGTCAATCGAATATGCGAATTTTTGTCACGAGAGATATCAGACACAAGTTTGGGCAACGTAGATGGCGACTTGAGCGACGACTCTGCGGAAGATATTACAATGGGGGCCAGAGCCGAGTCACTTCCTTCTCTCAGGTTCCAGGAGAAGCATCGCTTATTGCAGCAGCGGTTACAACCCCTTCTGGGCGTTCAGACGGACCTCGGGCGTCTATTGGGAGCAGCCGCGGCAGAAATGCACGTGACAAACGAGGCATTCCCTATCAGCAACGAACGTGACGTGCTCAAGAGTGCCGACGAGTTGGTCGGTGATTCCGCAGAGCCTCTCATCTCATGTCGGGAAGCCATTACAGCGTTGTGGCAAGACCCCATCATCCAAGACATGTTAAACCCGCGAAATATTAGACTCGAAGAATCTCCTGGTTTGTGAGTGTCTGCCATATGCTTGACAACGCGCTCTGACACATTTCCATCTCAAGTTTCCTCAACGACGTGGACCGCATTGCCTCGTGCAACTATCAGCCAACTGACGACGACGTGGTGCAGGCACGGCTTCGGACACTTGGTGTCCAGAAATCCAATTTTTTCTGGACTCATGATACCGGCTCTGCTCCTAGAAACAACCCACCTAATACAATAGCCTACACTGCTGGCCATGAATGCCGATTATATGAGGTTGGTGGCATCAGAAACAGCGTGAGTTCGTAATTTATCATTGTGATTTTGTCATTTAGAATAATCAGTTAGCCGCTTGGTATCCATTTTTCGACGATGGTATGTATTCAGGTCAATGAATGATCATTAGCAATGTACTTCATCTTTCATTGCTTTCCTCCCCTATCAGTGGATGCGATCATCTTCCTTGCGTAAGTCGCCATTTCTTACATTTGCGGCTAATTCCATGATTCTCCGTGGAACTTTCAGCCCCGGTAAGTTGTGATCATGATCGTCAATTTCCTCTGTTAAATCAATATCAGTCTCGCCATTTGATGAGAGGTTAGCTGAAGACAACCGAGTAAACTGCTTGGAAGACAGCTTTCGCTTATGGCGGTCTGTATGCGCCAACAAGTTGTTTGCTCGTACTCAACTTATCCTTCGTGAGCTTAAAAATTAGACTGTTCTCTTCATCTCTTACAAACTGTACATACCAGTTCTGAACAAGTATGACCTCTTGCAAGCCAAGCTACGACGCGGTGTGAGAATACGTGACTCAGTTCCTAGCTTCGGCGACCGCAAGAACGATTTGCCGACCGCATTGCGATGTATGCTTCATCAGTCCTCTTCTCCGTGATCGCTCAAACTGATATTGTCGTCTAGACTTCCAGCATCATTTCCGAGAGATAGCGACACAATCATCTTCGACCACTCGCAGGAACATATTTATCCATGTAACCTCAGCTATCGTAAGTGGATGTGATTCTGGCCCTACTCTGCTTACTTTCTGCCGATTGTCGTAGGATACGAAGACAGTCGCTACAATTCTGACTGCTGGTATTATGTGATATCATATGCTTAAAAAAAAGGACGAGAGATGGTTCAAGTCTTGGTCCTTTACTGACACAGTTTTCCAGTCAAAGAATGCGTCATCCACAAACATCTTTTGGCGGCACAATTAATATGACGCCAATCTCTGTGGTATTTACTTTTTGCTTTTATGTCATGTCTGCAGCGATAACGTTATGATACAATACCCTTATGCGGAAATGATTGATGGCCCGGATGGTTAAGGAGGTCACGTAGCTAATCCCTACCGTGTTCATCAGTCCATGGGGAATTTAATAAAGGTAAGTATCCAGAGGCAACGGCTTCTCCCCGCCAAGGCCACCTGGGGCCTCGCTCAGCACCACCTGGCACTCACCTCACTCGCTGCCTCATATCCAAGTATCTCAGTGGGTGTCAAAGGAAGGGTGACCTGAATCTCAGACCAGTTCCGCTAGGTCAATCTTCATATTAGAGTGAATCATACTATTGACGACCCAACACGAGCGATTTCTCAGCGAGCCTGTTCCGCCTCACCCGCCTGACACAACCAGCGCTACACCACCTCGGATTGTAACCTCTGACGTGGATCCGAAGGTCCCCACGATGAATTCGTGCTTCAATGGCGAGTTCAGTGAAGGTGAGGATGAAAGTGATTCGGATGGGAAGGTTCGGAGGGTTGAGATAGCATAGTGAGGAACACCATCTATGGGGTAGCGAAGTGAGTGGGCTAGACGTTGGAAGACGACGGAGTATTTCCGAGTCAGAACTTGGTCACGGGCGGGTGTTCAGACTATGAGGCGGGCGGTGAGGATGGGTGGTGCTAACCAGGCTTGCTGCTCCGACGGGAGTGCCCAGAATGCCTATGATACGCAACATGTCTCCCCCGGTCTCAGCATCATGGGCCAGTTTGAGCTCGAGGAAAGGTGGTGGTTTGTGGCACGTCGGCCGGGGTTTCCCGGCCAGGAACCAAGCTCCGCTGAGCATCGTTCACGATGGTCAAAAACAAATCGAAACAAAATCGCAATATTGATAGAGACACGGGCAGAAGTGATCGAAAATTGACTTCGGTATGTACAAATTCCGTGGCTACAGTGTTTTTGGCTTAAATTTTCTCGATATCACAGGATCCTGAAGAATCTCGATCGTTGAACCGGGGCCTGTGCCGAAAGTTCAAACACGGTCTTCTCAATGTATTAAAGGCCAATCGTTCTCCGAGGCCTTCTAGTCCTGTTGGAAGGACAGAGGCAGGAGAGGATGCATCCGTTAAGCCCGTCATGGTGCGTCGGATAATAGCTAAGAGAACATTTCGCAATAGTAACCTCATTTGAAAAGAGAGATCCGTACCCTGGTCACCACTTCACCGGGGTATGGCCGGATACATTTTTCGTTTTAACACCGTTCTCATGCTCGGCGTCAGGTCGACGGCCAAGAAACAGGATCCAAGGCAGACAAATCAACCCATGTTTCCTTGCAAGATGCAAGTGCCTTGGGTGTTGGCACTAGCATAGGGGGGTTGCCGATCGACGTACGAGTGTGTTGTCATTTCACGTCAACCATTGCAGCAGATTCAAAATTATGATTGGCATTACAGGATACTATACCTTCATTGGATAAACATTCCCGAGCGTCCGCCAAGGTGCGCTTGCCATATCTTTTTCGTGTTCATGCACATATTCTCACCATTGACGGTAGGTCAATCAAGGAATAAAAAAGAGCGTAGCTGATTCCAGTGATGTGTCTAAGAGCGATGTTGCGATCCCTGTGGCGCAGCTGACTGAACCAGGAGATCGTATTCCTGTGGAATTGATCATGCCTGAGCAGCCAGGTACATCATCCGTCACTCAGTATTTCCAGGGAGCAAGTGGATTTGTGATCAAAGATGCCCAGATCAACTCTGCCGGGAGAGATATTAACGTTACGACGATCAACTACATGGATGGTGGGCATTATCAACAAATATTAGTAGTACTATAACCTCACATTATCAGATCGTTCTCTTAGCATGATTGCTTACGCAGAAGGAGCCGGTATTGATACAAGAAAGGCGTGTCTGAACGGCACGAGGATTGATATCCTGGAAGAAATTAAGACCTGGGTTACTGCTGCTGACACAACTGCTCCACGCATGCTTTGGCTTTCAGGTCTTGCTGGTACCGGAAAGTCTGCAATTGCCCATACCATTGCCCGTTGGTGGATGGATGAGGTCAAGGGTTTTGGGTCATGCTTTTGCTTTAACCGACAAATTACTACTCGCTACCAAAAGCTTTTCACCACTGTTGCGCGTGACTTAGCTGCTCGCATTCCAGGCTTGAAGGATCATTTAATCAAACTTGTTGCAAGCGAGCCAGCACTTGCCAGCACTCCTGACATTACCCAACAGTGGCACAAGCTAATTGAGGCACCCGTCACCTGCCTTGTGAGGGACATCAGGAAACATGTTGTTATTGTTATTGATGGTCTGGATGAGAGTGGTGATAGATTCTCACGTCGTGATATCCTTTCAATCCTTAAGGATGCCAAAGATTTACCATCAAATTTTCGTATCCTTGTCACTTCAAGGCCCCTTCATGACATAAGCAGAGCATTCAGTCATGCAGCTGGCATCCAACCAAAGTCCATGGATCAAATATCAAAGTCATCTTCAGAATCTGACATCCAGTTGTACATCTCTCATCATTTGAGAGATTTGAATGACTTTGATGATGCAGCAATCACCAAACTAATGCAAAAGTCAGATGGGTTGTTTGAATGGGCTCGGCTTGCATGCAATTTCATTGACAGTATGGATGGCTTTTTGACAGAGATAGAGAGGTTCCAATTGCTTATTGATCATACTTCTGATGGTGGAGCACTCCTGGATGACATGTACATCATCATTTTACAAAGTATCATGGGAGATTGTCCAAAACCTATTGACCTTTGCCGCTTCCACTCTGTCCTGCAATTGGTATTGTCAACACAAGAACCACTTCCAATGGACACTTTGGACATTTTTCATCACAAAGTCCACAAAGGACATGTTGGTTATGTGGTTGGAACAGTTCTGAAACATTTGGGATCACTTCTCAGTGGCATTTCTGATCATTCAATACCTGTCTGTGCCATTCATTCAACATTTTATGAATTTCTTACTACTCAAGAAAGAAGTGGGATTTATTTTGTTGATCTTGACAATATTCATCTGGACCTAGGGCATGCCTGCCTTGATGTGATGCAGGAGCATCTTCACTTTAACATATGCAAACTGAAGAGCTCATATCTCCACAACTCTGAGATTGCACAGTTGGGACAATATATTAAAGACAATATCATGCCATATTTGTCATATTCATGCCATTACTGGGCTGATCATATCAAATTGGCACCATATCAGGCAAGCTTAGGAGACCAACTATCAACATTTATATTGAATGAGAGAATGCTATTTTGGTTTGAAGTTCTTGGCTTGCTGAATTTGGTACATTTGGTTCCAGTCATGTTAAGCAATGTTGCAGGCTGGCTGCAGGTGGGCAAATTTGTTGCTTTCATGATGATAGGTTAAACATAGTGTATGATAGGGACATGATCATGATGAAGCAGTAGAAGCAGCAATGGATGGTATAAAATTTTGCAGAATGTTTGGGGGCATGATGTCAAGCAGCACTCCACACTTATATCTATCTGCATTACCATTTTTGCCAAGGAACAGTATTCTGAGTAGGTGTCTGGTTCCCAAATTTCCAAGGGTAGCAAGAATTGCATCTGGTCAAGTAGAAGAATGGCCACCACAGCAGTTATTGATCAGAGGACATTCCAAGGTTGTTTGTTCTATTATGTTTTCACCAGATGGAAAGAAGATTGTATCAGGTTCTATAGATCAAACTATGTGCATCTGGGATGCTGACACTGGGATACAAGTAGGCAGTTCTTTCAAAGGGCACACTGGTGGTGTCACTTCAGTTGCCTTTTCACCAGATGGAAAGAGGATTGTATCAGGTTCTGAGGATCACACCTTGTGCATCTGGGATGCTGACACTGGAACACAAGTGGGCAGTCCTCTTAAAGGACACATTCATGGGGTCACTTCAGTTGCCTTTTCACCAGATGGAAGGGGTATTGTATCAGGTTCTTCAGATCAAACTGTGTGCATCTGGGATGCTGACACTGGGATGCAAGTGGGAAACCCTCTCAAAGGACACACTGACTATGTCAGTTCAGTTGCCTTTTCACCAGATGGAAAGAGGATTGTGTCAGGTTCTCATGATCAAACTCTGTGGATCTGGGATGTTGAGACTGGGATGCAAATGGGCAGTCCTCTCAAAGGGCACACTGGCTATGTCAATTCAGTTGCTTTTTCACCAGATGGAAAGAAGATTGCATCAGGTTCTAATGATAAAACTGTGTGTATCTGGGATGCTCACACTGGGAGGCAAGTGGGCAGTCCTCTCAAAGGATACATTGACTATGTCAGTTCAGTTGCTTTTTCACCAGATGGAAAGAAGATTGTGTCAGGTTCTGATGATCACACTGTGTACATCTGGGATGCTGAGACTGGAATGCAAGTGGGCAGTCCTCTCATAGGACACACTGATTGGGTCAGTTCAGTTGCCTTCTCACCAGATGGAAAGAGGATTGCATCAGGTTCTGAGGATCAAACTGTGTGCATCTGGGATGCTGAGCCTAGGACACAAGTGGGCAGTCCTATCAAAGGGCACACTGACTATGTCAGTTCAGTTGCCTTTTCACCAGATGGAAAGAGGATTACATCAGGTTCTTCAGATCATACTGTGTGCATCTGGGATGCTAATACTGGGATGCAAGTTGGCAGTCCTCTCAAAGGACACACTGCCCATGTCAGTTCAGTTGCCTTTTCACCAGATGGAAAGAGGATCACATCAGGTTCTTGGGATAAAAATGTCTGCATCTGGGATGCTGACACTGGGATGCAAGTGGGTAGTCCTCTCAAAGGACACACTAACCATGTCAGCTCAGTTGCCTTTTCACCAGATGGAAAGAGGATTGTGTCAGGTTCTTGGGATCAAAATGTATACACCTGGGATGCTTACACTGGGATCCAGGTAGGCAACCCTCTCAAAGGGCACACACATTGGGTCACTTCAGTTGCCTTTTCACCAGATGGGAAAAGGATTGCATCAGGTTCTTGGGATACAACTGTGTGCATCTGGGATGCTGATGCAGGGATGCAAGTAGGTAGTCCTTTCAAAGGGCACACTAGTGGTGTCAGATCAGTTGCATTTTCACCAAATGGAAGGAGAATTGTGTCAGGTTCCATGGATCAGACTGTGTGTATCTGGGATGTTGAGACTGGGGTGCAAATGTACAGTCCTCTCAAAGGACACACTGATAATGTCACTTCAGTTGCCTTTTCACCAGATGGAAAGAGGATTGCATCAGGTTCATGGGATCACACTGTGTGCATCTGGGATGCTGAGACTGGAATGCAAGTGGGCAATCCTCTCAAAGTACACACTGACTATGTCAGCTCAGTTGCCTTTTCACAAGATGGATGTAGGATGGCATCAAGTTCTTATGACCAGACTGTTTGCATCTGGGATGCTAAGACTGGGATACAAATGCACAGTCCTCTTGAAGGACATGATAGAGTCAGTTCAATTGCTTTTTCACCAGATGGAAATAGGATAGCATCAGGTTCTTGTGATCAAAATGTATGCACCTGGGATGCTGATCCTGAGATGCTAGTGGGTAGTCCTCTAGTAAATCAGCAGATTATTGATACCCTTCCATTTTTCACAGGATAAAGCAGGACCAACTTTTTTTGACCTGAATTCCAAAAGGTCTATCAAGTTGTCTCTTGCAAAAGAACATGCATTCTCAGCTTTTTGAAAACACTCCAGAGTTTCAAATGGACTGGAGGCATCACATAATCCTCCATCCTAGTGGTTGGCTCACTGGACCTCAGGGACGCTTATTAATGTGGCTGCCACCAGCCTATCGAAAACCTGTTTTGCTTCCCAGGATGAAAGCAATCATTCCACACCCAGTAGTTCAATTGGACTTGAGCATGATGGTTCATGGCACCATGTGGGATAAGTGCTATGAAGTGTAGTTGATTATATTGATTACAGATAGTTTAAAGATTTTGTCCAAAGTAGTTGGTGCCTAACATTCCTTGCCTGAGCCATATATGTGACATAAACACCTAGATCAGCAGGCAGGGTAGCTCTCACAAATGAGAACATGGCCATTGCAATGGGCACCATCCCTACTTTACAACTACCACCCAAGGCAAGTTACTGTTTAGCCTCAACATCTTGAGTCAAGATCTTGCCCTAATCCCTCTCCTAATATTGAAGCAGAGTCATTTTTCACTTCTCAGCTTTGTATGATCTGGCTGTCACTGGTACCATAATGAAACAGGTACAATGGCATGGCAAGCCAAAAAAGCTCTGTATATGTCATATTAGACTGAGCAGAGCAAAGCGAAGCATGAAGTGCGCAAATCTGAAGTCTCATGAAATCATTACCGCGACACTATGCAGTTCTGTTGGGAGGGGAATGGCATACAAGAGGCATCAATCAATTGTCCTCTCTCTCCAATTCCACTTTGGGTTGGCGCATCTCGCATTGTAACTGTTCCCAGATCCAGAATTGACAGCTGTCGTCACCTTGATGGTGACGGCGTAGCTGGTGGTCGCGCATGTTTGCCATACAATTGAGAGGATGTCGGCAATAAACCATATCGTTGACCCATGTCCGTCCATAGATAGCGAGCGCTTCCACAAAGACCCACACATTCTACCGTGGCGTTATTGGAGATCCGGTGACAAAAGCTCCAAGAGTGAGCCTGAGTGGAGCGCACCTCTAATCATCCGGCGTAATAAGATATGTTCCTCATAAACCCGAACCTGATAGTAAACATGCGCCCTCGCGAGTCGCCGGATCAGACGAAGCACTCAGTGGCAGCGAAACAAATCGGTCGCGTAATCAGGTAGGCTTGTGACATGTGACATGTGACTGAGTAGCTTCAGCATCCTTGTCCAGAAAAACAACTCCACAACTCCTCCCTTATTCGGAGAAAACAAGGACATCCCTGAACCGAATCACATGCAGGCATCTGTCAATCCCACCGTTCCTCCGATCTGTCAAACTGAAATACGCTGCATACTCCTTTGTCTCTCACCCCAAATGTATATCCCCAACAGTAGTGTAACGTGCAAGCCCCGCTTTATAATAAATACGCCCTTGAATGCATTTTCGTGGGACTGGCATCAACAGAACAGTCAGCACGCTCTAGCTGTACTTATATTAAACCCTGCACACCCCCACCGCCTCGCAGCACCCACCTCCTCTCTCACTTCCACGAACTCAACACACAAGCAGCATGTTCACACTCTTCCGTACCCGAAGATCTCAGGTACGCCCGCCCGCCTCGATTGTCATCACACGACATCTTACTTGGCATACGGACCAGGGTAACCCCAGATCGACGCCTCGCTGGCTTCAGACAGGCGACTACACGTTTACGAGGGCGGTACGTCTGTCTTCTGTTAATGGCACATTGTCGACTTTATCTGTTGACTGACATCCGTCCCATCTTTGCTTTTTTTTTCCCCGTCTTTTTCAACACAATACAGAACAGCGCCGTGACGATAGTACACAGCGCTCAGGAACAAGACGGGTTCAACAAGGCCACCCATGGTCGGCACGTACGTCATCCCTTCTTTCTCTCCTCGTCCTTCGTGGGCGCTAGGCAGTGATGATGTTGACGCTGGTGATGCAGGCTGAAATCCTAGAAGATGACAATGTTGCATGGAATACGCCTCCCGAGAAAGTGAGGAAGCGAAAACAGATTAGGATCCCTTCACGGCCCAAACGGCGCTTTGTCATTTTCAGTAGGCGTAGATGACGTTAATGGCGGAAGAATGATTCGTGTATCAGTAGTCACTTCTATCTTTGTCTCGTGATGTTATGCAGTGTTATTTGTATGTATTTGACCGACCACATTCCCTCTCGTCGCACTGCTTTCTGAGCTTCGAAGATATGGTCTGAATCGTGTGTACAGTGTATTTTTATGTTTGGGAACTTGTGTATACCTTGGGCGCAGTTCACTTCGCGCACATGCACCTTGCATTATAGATAGCAACTTTCAATACAAATATCCCTATGCGGAAAAGATCGGAGATTCGGACGGGTCACATCAACTGCTTCTGTACCTACAACCTATCCGCTATGTACTACAAAAGCTTACAATTATAAACCTCGGTGATGGTCCGAACATGATCGAGTCCATCATGTACATTACTGCGCACGTACTATTATTACATGCAGAGTGCGTGCTGCCATGTAGGGATGATCGATGAACCTCCAACTCCCGTTTTCAAGAGTGGTGGTGCAAGGATGGATGCAAGCGCATGACTTGCCACATTTCTTCCGTCTTAGCGCGTAAACCGTTGTAGACTTCTTCCTCGCCCATGCCTAACAAAGGTATCTGCGCTACAGTTTTGCTATGTATTCGAGTTATATCGAGAATATGCTTCTGCAGGCCTTCGTGATTGAGAATCGCCTTGCAAGTTCGCTGTGGGAAATTCATCAACTCAACCACGTCTCAATGTCTTCCATGAGTCATCATCACCTTTTTTTCATTTGTCAAAACTGAGACTTGAATAACCGTCGTACGCAACTCCCCAGATGTCACAACCAACGTCGTTCTCAACTTGTCTTTTACTAGTCCTGAAAGTTGCTGCCTTAATTCCTCGCTCCCGAAGACGCTTGATTGTATTACTTCGCGAATCAGGTCCGTAAGGTCTTCCGCTAAATTGTCGAGAAATTCTACTGGAAGTTTTCGAAGAAATTCCTCCGGGAGCCGTTCCAAGAGCGACGTGGGAAGTCGCTCTATTGTAGTACGTGGCACCTTGCTCAGCAACGATTCCGGAAAATTCAACAGATGTTCAAGTGGAAGCCTTTCTAAATATTGAGTCGGCACATGTGCCAAATACTCGGTGGGGAGACGCTCAAGTGCCGACGTCGGAATCAACACCATAGATGAGGTTGGTATGAGATCTATCACACTTGGGGATACGCGCCTGAGAACAGACATGGGCGCCAGTTGAATCAACAGTCCAACAAAGCTAGCTTTATGCCACTTTGTCTTTATGTGACGAAGAGGCGAGCGCCATCGGTTGTTCTTGGCTGACCAGACAGAGGTTTGTTCTTCCCTCCCCTGATTACCTGTTGGCGATTCCGGTTCCACATCAGCGCCCAGATCACGCATAGAAATGTACGATGATGGCAATTGAGCCAAATGTTCCTCAGGAAGGCGTCGCAAAAGCTTGAGCGCAAATCTGCGATCCGGGTGACCATTTGGCTGAATCAATGCACTCTGCATGCGCTGTAAAGATACGTCGAGTATCCTCTGTGGCACGATACTGAGGTCGTCGGGGAGTGTGAGCGCTAGATCATCTTTCGCTTTGGAGAATACATGGACTGGAAGTTTCGCAAAACTCTGCAGGAGCGTTTCGAAATGTATGATAAGGCAGTTTAGCGATAAAATCATCCGGAAATTTTTCCAGGACTCTTGTTGAAATTCGCGCCCACATTTCCGGTGGCACCTTCCCCAGCAATGAGGGTGGTATGCGGTCCATCAAGCGATCGGGAAGAATTTCGCTCAGCTGTTTAAGCATGTTGTCGGGCAAGTGTGCGTCCAATCTAGGTTGCAGTGCCGCTCTCAGGGCACCTTCGGCGGCCGTCTCATACTTCTTGCCGTATCGCTGCTCTGATAGATTATGGTCGAGATTCTCATGTCGCATACGTCGCATCCATGATCCACTCATTTACTGTCCTCTGCACTGCATCAATTACGAGCTTGTCTCCACTTCCTCGTGGATCACACTTCTTGCAATGTCCCGAAGACGACTCCAATCTTTGTTGTTTTCTATGCGAGTCCCAGGATCTGCCTTGATAACATCCCAAAGCAGATTATCGAGTACGGTTGACGGTTGATATGGATGACTTCAATACAGTCGCTAATGTATTCCAGTTGCCGTCAAATATGTGGTTGAATATCGCAGACTCAGTGAGGGTATCCCACTGCAGGCCTGTCATAGGCACTTGAAGGAGATAATGGCGAGTGACAAGCGCAATGATAGAACGCGCGACAAAGTAGCAGTTATATTGCTGTAATGTGTACCTCTTTGCCTGAGGATCCAGATGTATGGCGACAGCGACAGCGATGACGTTGTACAAGTCTGGTTTGTTGGACTTGAATTTCAAGGTGACCTCCGCGTCTGTTTCTGAACGAATAACCATGAGGCCTGCGTCGCTGACCGGTGTCAGGCTATCATCCGCCTCGCATCCCTCTCTGGAGAGGGTCTCCATGTTTCTTTGGGTAGGCCTTCGTTCTATGCGATGATGCCAGCCATTATCCAGATAAATAACGATATACTCATGCTTGAAGTGATCCTTCTCCTTCCGAAGTTCGAGCTTGCCGATCGTGGTATAGGGCTGCTGCCTTCGGTACCATTCAAATATTTCACCGATGTTCCAATCGCGGCAGGTTACGTGAACGGGAGCCATGTCTCGAGACGCAGAGGATACGTGGGCAAGGGCTTTCCCGACGCTCTGGGAAGCATCGATCCAGGATCCGAGGGACGGGCTGGCTACGGATGCATCTCCCACAGACGGGATGATGGTGGATGCATTAGCCGTAATAGACGGCATGGCCACGGACGGCAGAAATGATGGTGGAAGCCCCTCATGCTTCTTTCTTCTGAATAGAGGCGGATAGCGCATTATCCGGTCTTTGGCTAGCATTTGAATAAATTCCGACCACAGACAGCAATGACTTACGGTGGGCGGACACGCTGGAAGGCTCGTGTGTCTAAGTGTGCTGCCTGGATTGAAATGCAAGCACGAGTTCACCGGGCGCCAACCCTATGCCATCACTAGAAACACATGAACAACAAATAACGTTATCAGGCTAATAATACCATCGCTATGATATTTGTGTCCCGTTGAATACAACTCCTTTCTCTTCGAGTCTACTCATGAATTCAGTCAAGCGGTGACTTGGGAAAATCCTCTAAATGAAACTGAAATCTCAGTAGTCCTAGCATACAATTGAACGTCAGGAAACACGAATGTTCAAGTTCGGTCATTCAAAATCCGCACCATCAACACGAGTATGGAGGATTGCCAGTGCTTCAGTTATTTCAGTATTTCTCTCCCACACTAGAAGCTCATTGAATACAATCCACCGGAAGGTCGGTCCTCCATTCACCCCACTCCCTTCGAGCTCCGCTACGCGAACCGAGGAGTGAATCGGGGGAAATGCCGTCTGTGGTCTAAGAGACTAGACCAGGTGGTCTATGAAGGATGGAGCTGGAGCAGACTCGACTTGCTCACCAAGGCTCCGCGGCGTCGAGGCGTATGTCTCTTATTGTGTCGTAATCTAACGTTTGATCCAGCGCTTGGACCTTTCGCATGACCGCTTGCGTTATCGTTGGCAGTGGAAATTTCCATTAGAACTGCAAGAGATGATTCACTCATTGTCTCTGAGCCCGCGGTTTGCTGAACAAGAGTTGGAGTATTTCGTAGAGCGCCGATGAAAAGCGAGGCAAAACATTAACAAACAGTTCTTCGGCACAAATACTCCGCCCACCACTTAGGTCGCCGAGTTTCATCACAAGGAGATTGATAGTAAACAGAATAATTTATGATCGCTTATGCGTTATGACGCGCTGTTCATAGCGTCCAGCGGTGACAGTCCTTGCAATAATCGTAGCATGGATAGTCCTTGGGGTTGGACTTTGGTATGATCATGAACTATGCCCAAATAGGTAGGCCAATCCGGCTGTCAGCCGCACCGTCGAAATATAGAATCGCCCACGGTGCGCTCCACTCCTCTTTCCAGTTAACCACATCCTACACACCATGCACGCTATTATGCACTGCACTACTGCCTCCTCCCCCACCGACGCTGGTCGTCGTCTTCCTTCCGTACCCATCTTCACCATCCCTACCCGCACCCCGAAAATCATTCACATTGCTGCTGCTGACGATTTAAAGCTCGCCTTGGGCGTTGATATCGTCAAACCCGCCGGGAACACGCCGGTCGCTACGTCGCCAGTGCCAACGAATGCCTTCAAGCGTGTCGATGCTGTCAGAGGTCTTGCTATCCTTAACCGCAGAAAAGCTCCTCCCGCTCAAGAGAATCTTGTCTTTGTTGGCTCGCCTATTGAGAATTTCAAGACTCTCAACAGAATGGATGCTCTTGCTAAACTTGAAGGCAGGAAATCTCGTCCCGCTGAAGAGGATCCTGTCTTCGCTGAATCGTCGTCGTCGTCTCTTGAGCATGTTAGGACTCTCAACAGAATAGAAGCTCTTGCTAAACTTGAAGGCAGGAAATCTCGTCCCGCTCAAGAGGATCTTGTGCTTGCTGAATCTCCGGTTTCCTCTCTTAAGCGCGTCAGGACAATCAATAAACGGGCTGGTCTTGAGATTCTTGCACGCCGTGAAAGCAGGAAGGCTCGTCTCTTTGGTGGGCTGATCCTTCAAGCATACCTCCGCCCCTAAGTGGCCTGGGCAGCAATGCCCAATAGGATTTGTTTTCTGTTCTTCGTTTTCAAGCATGGCTGACATTTCTCTTTTTTTAGGTTCGGCTATTGTTACCTTTACGGAGAAGAGGATGCCCATCCTGGATTTGGTGATGAACTGACTGTTTTTTGTAAGTCAAGTATTCAATACAATGAGCATTACTAACTGGTTCCAAAGCGTCACAGTCAAAGCTTTGGTGGTTGTACCGAGTTGATGCGACTCGTCAAATCACGACGTCGTGGCTACGCATGTGAGAAGCATAGGACCCTGACCAAGTTCTACGTGTAAGCCCCCGAAGCACGACGTTGCCGGGTTCAGGACAGGAATGGTGAGGTAGCGGGCAAAGGACGTCAGACCTTGACCAAGTCTTCCGTTTGGAACTCGTTATCCGATGAAGCCGCCGGGGAGGATGCCTAGTATGAGGCCGAGCAGGGTGTATGCCTTTGTGATGAAGCTTTCAGAAGTATGGCGTTTGATGAACCGGCACCTGTCTCCCTGGACTTGGGACAACCGTCAAGGAACTAGGCAATGATGACTCGAACAGTAGGCTTTGCTTTTCTACAGCGACAAACGTGACTGACGAGTTTCGTATACGTTTACAGTTCTGACATCTCTCGAGAGCAAAAACGACGGCTTTTCTTCGTTGTCTTTTTATTAGTTACCTTTCTTTTTCCCGCGTCGGTAGCTTTTCCCCTCAGGCCCAAGGGGTTTTTAATGCACCCGACGTGAGGACCTTTGAACCGTTTTTAGTCACTGGTTTCTGATGTAAAAAGTGTTTCTCTGAATGTATAATGGGATTTAAGATGGCCAATCTCACTGTTTGATTTGAGAGTTTGAACCTGAGGATGCCGACGTTCGTCACAAGTTGGTCACGCTGTTCAGCCAACTCTCTCAGTTGATTTGTGTACGACATCATTCCCACTGGTCTCAATTATACACGTCTAAGCGAAAGGACAGTATTTCGTTTAGCACGTTTAGTACACGCGGAGGTACGTATTGGCTACTGATATGGTCAAGTATGGCTAATTGGGGTTTCATGTTCAGTTCTTTCTTGTTCTATAACGAACGTATTGTTGGTTGCCTTGATTCCTTCCGTCAGCCGTTTTGGGAAAGTCCACTACATGAATAATGGCAACAACAGCAGCAACCGTCGAGTTTCGCAATGGCACAGGAATCCTCCACAAATTACGTTGACCCCCCTTACTCTTCTAGTATAAAATACCCTTTCCTGTCCGCCTTCGCTCTTCTTGGGTCAGGACATCGTTCCGTTGACACCTACCACCAAAGTCCGCTCTATCTACACGCCAGGCCCAAGATGCAGCACCTCAACTTTGATCATTGGACGATGACGGAGCTTCAAACTTACAAAGACAAGAAAACTAAAGTCAACCATGAATACCTTATGGCGACCTTCACCGATGTGTCATGACCTCATAGTTCTAGGCCATCCTTATGTCTTACTTTTCCGTATATCAGATACGTTCCATTTTCCATTCTCTTCCCTAGTTTGACCTCCTGTTTTCATCTGTACGCTGCTCTCGTCCATAACCACATATCTCTTTCCGAATCCATTTGTCTATCTCCACGAGATAAGGGCTCCTAACATTAGGTCAAACTATCCCACTTTTCCAAAAACCGAATGTCTTTACCTGAGACATCGACGTCATCATCCAACATCGCGGACATCGACACAAACATGGCATCCCCTCAGCCTCAACCGGAAAATGGTGGCAACCCCGCTCAATGGTTCGCCACGATAATGGACCAATTGGTTCGAAACGACACGAACCTGCATCAGGTTCTGACACAGTTGGGTCAGACTGCAGCGCAGGCCACCATTCAGGCTCAGACGGCTCAGGCGGCTGTCATTGCTCAGGCAAGTTCTGGTACAGGCACGGCGGGGTCCTCGTCCAAACCTAGCATTGCTGTCCCGGATGTTTTCGATGGCAAATTTTGAAGGTTTCCTTTTTCAACTGCTCGCCATTTTTCGGGCACGACCCAATGCTTATCGGGATTTTCGTGTCAAGATTGACACCGCTCTTTCCTATATGTCAAAAGGTCTCGCAAAGGAATGGGCCACCGCCCAGTTTCGTCAAATGGAACGTATCTGATATACGGAAAAGTAAGACATAAGGATGGCCTAGAACTATGAGGTCATGACATCACCCCCCCGTTAAAGGCTATAGTCCCAGAGCGTTGTTGGAGATAGCGCTGAAAGGCATCGGTGATGCCGGATTCATCATCCAAATGGGAGCGTGGTTCCCAAGTGTTTTCTTCGCGTGGGAGATTTTTCCATTTCACAAGATATTCAATGCGACCACGTCGACGACGCTCATCAAGCACAGCTTCGACTTCTTGTTCCAAATGGTCGCCCACCAGAATGGGAGGAGGAGGAAGAGGCCTGCGTTGAATGGCTGTGGTCGGCGGACGATAGGGACGTAATAAAGAAGTGTGAAAAACAGGGTGAATCTTCCACGCAGCTGGAAGTTGAAGTCGATAAGCCCGTTGACCAACCTTTTGCAATACGGAAAAGGGACCAAAACGACGATCATCCAATTTCTTGGACGGGCGATCAGATGAGATGTGAGTGGCCTCAAGCCAGACTTGATCGCCAGGCTGATATTCTGGTGCCGGCGCATGATGACGATCGTAAAAATGCTTCATAATAGCCGCACTCCTAACAAGGGCGGAATTGGCATCATCACGAATACGCTGCATACGGGCTGCAAAGGATTCGGCACTTTCGTTACGAACCTGGAGACCGGGATCAGAAGCTTTACGAGGATGATGCCCATAATTGAGAAAGAAAGGAGAATAACCAGTCGATGTTTGAAGCTTATCATTATAACTAAATTCCGCAAGTGCTAGCCATTCAGACCAGTTGGACTGACGATGATTAATGAAAAGGCGCAAATATTGTTCAATGTCCTGATTAACACGCTCCGTCTGACCGTCGGTTTCAGGGTGATAGGCCGTAGATAAGTTGGAATGAATACCAAGTAGACGGTTAAGGTCTTGGGCAAATGTGGAGGAAAATTGGGGACCACGATCACTGATAATCCGTTCGGGAAGTCCAAAATCGCGCCATATACGATCTCGATAGATGCGGGCCATTCCTTCAGAGGTAACCTCGCTATGGGTAGGCGTGATGCGAATCATTTTAGAAAAGCGATCAACAACAACAGCGATAGCATCAAAGCCTTGGCTAACAGGAAGCTGCGTAATCAAGTCCACAGAGATAATTTGCCAAGGATGGTCCGGAACAAGATTCGGAGCCAAAGTACCACGAGGCAGGGTAGGAAAAGTTTTAGTGCGTTGACATTGCTGACAACCACTAACATAGGCAGCAACATCACGATGAAGGCGAGGCCACCAATAATTACGGAGAATCAGTTCAGTTGTCTTGAAGCGACCAGGGTGACCTGCGGTAAGGGAATCGTGGTGAAGGTTGATGACATGTTCTCGGAGAGAAACATCGTTAGGCACGTAGATGCGATTCCGCCATAAAATCAACCCGTTCTCCTTACTCCATCCGTCAGCGCGGCGTTGAACATTGCGACGAATATTGCGCTCAATTTTAGAAGAACTGCGAATGGCATCCAAAAGGGTGTCGCTGTCCGTGGAGAGGTTGGGAATTGCACGTAACAATTCCGGTCGAAGGAGAACCTGATTCGCATTATCGTTAGTACCTCGGTCATAGTCAGGTCGTCGAGACAAAGTGTCCGGTTGAAGGTGCTGTTTTCCTGGCTTATGAAGAAGGGAGAAGTCATATTCAGCAAGATCCAAAGCCCAGCGAGCTTGACGACGGTTGAGTTTACGAGCAGAACAGAAATACTGTAAGTTCTTGTGATCTGTCCAGATCTCAAAAGGTTGAGAGGCTCCCATGAGATAGGGCCGCCACTCGTCAAGAGCACGCATAATGGCGAGCATTTCCCGATCGTAAATATCATAATTTCGCTCAACATCGTTGAGTGTTTTGGATAAAAAGGCAACAGGGTGCCAAGAAGCATCAGATTGTTGCTGAAGCAAGACTGCGCCCGTAGCGAAGCCAGAACTATCTGCTTCGACACGGTATGGAGCATTATCAGCAGGCATAGCAAGAACAGGTGCTGAGCTAACAGCACGTTTCAGGCCATCAAACGCATGTTGCTCTGAAGTAGTCCATGACCATGGAACTTTGCCAGTAAGACGATGGAGTGGAAAGGCAATTTGGGCATAATTACGGATAAAACGGCGATAGAAATTGGTAAAGCCAAGAAATTGCTGAAGTGCATGTTTATCTGGGGGAGTCGGCCAATGAGAAACAGCAGCAACTTTCTTGGAATCCATGACGATATAACCCTGGCGGATAAGCATGCCCAAATATTCGATTTCAGTTTTTTCGAACTCGCATTTTTCTGGCTTTAAACAGAGTTTATGTTCCATAAGAATATGGAGAACTTCGCGAACAACTTGACGATGTTCCTCAATAGTACGGGTGAATATGAGAATATCATCCATATACACAATAACCACCCCTCGACGGACAAGATTGGCAAACAATGCATTCATCATTGTTTGAAACGTTGCAGGGGAGTTTGTGAGACCGAAGAACATCACAAGGGGTTCGAAAAGGCCCCGATTGGTCGTAAAAGCGGCCTTCCACTCGTCCCCCTCACGGAGACGAATGTTGTTATAACCCCAGCGCACATCGAGCTTAGTGAAATACCTTGCATCCCGAAGTTTGTGAACAACTTCAGAGATCAGCGGCAAGGGATAACGATTCTTAATCGTTATCGCGTTGAGTTTACGGTAATCCTGAACTGGACGTAGGGAACCATCCTTCTTTTTGACGAAAAAGAATGGAGAAGCAATGGGAGACTTGGAAGGCCGAATGCGACCTGTGCGTAAATGCTCCTCCAGAAATGAGTCTAGCTCCCTCTGCTCTGTATGACTCAACGGATAAATTTTGCTATTAAAAGTGTCGGAACCTGGTTTAAGCTCGATAGCATGATCCCAGCGTCGGCGGTCAGGGAGTTTATCAAACTCTGTCTTCTCAAAGACTGGAAGAAAATCAGGCATACAATAGTCAGGAAGAAGTGCAGAGAATGATTGATGGGTCCCTTTAGCTAACGTCTGTTCAGCTGTTCGAAGCGCGCGGACATGGGAAGCATGCTGGGAAGATAACTCTGAGTCTGGATAGATCTGGGTAACCCAAAGACGATCACCCTCTTCCAGGAAGGAGGAAGAAGGAGAAGAAGCAATTGGGGAACTGTCGGGTTCAGGGTAAGAATAAGTGAGACAAGTGTGAGGACAACGGTTGAACAAAATAGAACCCGTCTTCCAATCGACAGTAGGGTTATGTTTCCGTAACCAATCAAAACCCAGAATCATGTCTGACTTGCCGAGGTTCGTTATGGCAAAGGTGATAACCTCCGAGTGTTCATGGATTTGAACACGTAACGTGGTCAAAAAACGGATAGGACCACCAGCATTGAAAGAGCCATCGGCGTTGTAAACAGGAACTGCGCGAGGTAAACGCTCCAAAAATAGGCCTTTAGCATGAGCAAAACCTTCATCGAGATAACATCCAGTTGCTCCGCAGTCAAGGAGAGCCGAGATGTCAAAGGAACACTGGTCCGTCACAGTAGTCGAAAGGGCAGGAATAAGGACAGAAATTTGACCAACACGGCGAATCCAGCGTCGGGGTTTTTTAAGCTCACGAAGGGCAAGATAAGCATCATCTGGAGGAAGGGAACGAAGTTCCTGTACAAGAGCTGTAGTCAACTCAGAGCGCCGTTGGCGGTGAGACCAACGGTATAGGGCATGGAGAGCAACAGAAGGGCCTTTGGCTAATTGGGCATAAACCCAATGAATGGTCCCACGACGAGGGTCTGCACATGAGGATGTTGGGGGTGCTCGGGCTTCAGGTAAAACACAAGAAGAATAAATTCGCGTTTTGGAACTAGTATTACACTGTGGAGAAGTACCTGAAACCGGATGAACCAAAGGAATCGCACCGTGTTCCTTTGGAGAAGTTAAAAACCCTGATCCTCGTCACCTTTATTCCTCGCAGTATCCTCGCTTTCATTCTTGCCCAAATGCATGTCATGCTCCCCAGGAGCTTCGATCATATGACGAAGCTCGCTAGCAATAAACCGCTTCCCATCATTGTCAGACTGTTCCCAAGCAGAGCGAATGGCGCGGGTAGGACAGTTTTTGGCGAGATGAGTGGTGGCCTTGCAATTGAAACATTGACGAGGGAATGCACGACCCCTCGAACGATCAAGATCCATGGGCTGTCCTCGGCCTTCAAAAACTTGTCCCCCACCACTACTGACATTGCGTCCGCTTCCATCACGACCACTGGTACCAGCGGTCACCCCAGTGCCGCCACCAACTGTTGCACTGCCCATTCCACCACCACGTCTGTCATTTCATCCCCCAATGCCGCCACCAACTGTTGCGCTGCCCATTCCACCACCACGTCTGTCATTCCATCCCCCAGTACGTCCATCATGTCGGCCTCCAAAGTCCCCAAAACGCCCACGGTTAACGCGATCACCGCGGTCCAAGTCAAAGTCACGTCGGTGACGGTCATAGTGACGCAACGCGGTTTCCCAGCTAGCCAAAGTGTCCTCAACCGTAGTGGAATTGCGAATGGCATGCTCAAGGAGGTCTGGGCGAATGTTGACACGTAAAAGGTCAAGCAGAGCTTCATCGTTAAAGCCAGCGTCAATTTTTAAATTGTTGAAGTGCATAAAGAATTCGTCAGCGGTCTGATTGTCCCGTTGTTTGAACGCACGTAGGCGGCGTTGAGCGTTATGTTTTTTATCGGGATCCTCAAAGACGCGCTTCATTTCCGTATATCAGATACGTTCCATTTTTCATTCTCTTCCCTAGTTTGACCTCCTGTTTTCATCTGTACGCTGCTCTCGTCCATAACCACATATCTCTTTCCGAATCCATTTGTCTATCTCCACGAGATAAAGGCTCCTAACACGATGGCGGCGAAGGAAAAGTTCGTCTGCGCATGGAACGTCGAATTCAGCATCCGGCGGCCAAGGACCTTTCCCAAGAAATCTGACTTCCCTTCCGATTCCAACGAGGGTGAACAGAATGGTGGTTCTCATCCCGACGACCATGGCCAAACTATGTTCAAGAAGTGGGCCGACGATGATGTATCTCTCTAGCTACCCGGATGGTCAACTGGTGCAAGATGAGAAAGACGATAAGAACCAAAAACTTCCCGTGGATCACATCGCTTTTCCCGAAGGCGACCGTATCAACCTCCCACAACTGGTCTTGCTCGCCTGCGCCATTCGGCAATATTCGACAACATATCATCTGACGCAAAATTGTTCTTGGTTTTGCTATATAGCGGCGGAAGCACTGAAGACCCGTTTCCCTCAGTTCCACTTGCTTCCGGTCCAGGAAAAGAGTCAACAAGGAACGTGGCGTGGGCTACGAGCGGGCATCCACTCTAAAGATGTTGATATCGCTGAATTGCTTGCTAGGGTGGACACGATGTATGATGCATTTGAGAAAGAGGTGTGTCCACCTGCTGCGATATTGATCATGGTTAACACGATCCAATTTTGGTCTGGACTCATACAGACGCAATCAGGTTGACTAATAATAAAACACTACTACATTTACACTTGTGCCCTTCGTTTTCTACTCCAGGTTCTCATTTTCTCCTGATCCAAAAGTCCATTGATTACCAATGCACAAAAGATCTAATTTGTCGTGGGATTCTCTATTGATTGTAACCACTTCTTAACGCTTTCGTTGCGAATACTCGAAGCATGATCATCTTTCGGCTTTGGCTTGTCCTCCCTCGAAGACTGCATCCACAGTGCGCACACCCCACCCATCAAATCAGCGAACCGTCTTTTTTCCAGGTGAACGTTTGACGTCTTGTTTCTGCTACGTACAGCATAACGGTTAGATCCAGATTGTCCTGTTGTTTGATCACCCTTCTGTGCATCGACATGACTTGGTCCACTACTATCCAACACATTGTCATTATCTTCGTCGTCGTCATCTTCACCATCGATGTTGTAATAAGCATCCTTCGACTGTTCTCGGACATATTTGATAAAGGATTTTGGACTCCATGCTTTGATAGCGGCCACGGCATAGAAGAGATCAAGAATGATTGCAGGTGGCCATTCGCTGGTGTCTCGAGGCTGCCACGCATCAGTGTTGCAGGGAGCGGCATTGGTGATCATGGAGCCCAGCTGAAGTACGTCGGCGAAATAGTGCAACATAAGGCAACTGTCTGGGCTTGCTCCATTGGCTTCCCTTCGTGGGCTGTAAGGAATATCATCAATAGTCAAAGCAAAGTTAGGCGTCTATGAGATACTTAAGTTTCAGATAGCTCTGGATGGAAATAACAGCAGACCTTCAGGAACGCTACTTGACCAGCTCCAAACGAGAAATGGAACCCGTTATATAGCAGAAGTCCATTCCGAGTGTCATTAATGTCGTCAATGTCATCGGCGTAATCATATGCTCCGCCTCGGTGACGGATGACGTTCGACATGTACTTGATTAAGTGAGAAAGTTGCTATAGAAGATTCAGAAGGACGGACATTGCTTCCCTTGGCATGGGGGATGATATGGCAAGCTATGCATTGCCCCACTGGATCTCCTGTTAGCATGCAGGTCCCATCTCGCTCAATCACGTTGGCCCTGAAATCACTGCGGCGGGTAGATAGATCTGAAGAATCCGATGCTTTGTCGTCCGATGTTCTGTCGTCCAATGCATCGGCATCGACAAGGCGAGCTTCACCTGGAAAGGTTAGCAACATTAGTAAGGTTTTACTGCACGTCAATCCACATTACCTTCTGATATGAAACAATATGAACGAGCCTCTATATCTGCTGTATAGTCGTCAATCTCTGGGCCAGCTTCCGATGTAGAGAGGTAGCCTTCTTGTCCATAAATAGCAAACCCTAGAAATCGCAGCCATTTGAGAGGGTTAATGGCAAACGTGCAGCATGTATCAAGTGGGATTGACAATGCAAGCCTGGTTACATTGCCGAAAGATAGCCGTAACTTGACTTTGGGCGTGGTTGCGGACATGAAGGCAATCCGAGATTACTTTTATAATAAGAGTGACAAAGAAAAGCGTCACGCGAATGGTCACGCTTGTCTGACCGGCGCCATTATGGATGAATAAGAAGAAGTCTATGAGGAATTGGTCGCTCTTTTCTCTCATAACCCACCTTCAGTACGACACGCGGAAGATTCGGACGTCACCTTCTCAAACCCCAACGATCGGCATCTGGATCCATGGCTCAGCCTGAAACGCATCATCTCTCCCCTTCGAAATTGCTGGACTTGTTTCGAACGAACTTCGGTTGCTGAAGGACAAAGGTCAGCTTTTGCCTCTGACCGAGAACGAAAGCGAAGACGGGTGCCGATTCAGCACAGTCGAATGCCATGAAAGCTTGATGCCACCTGAGCCTCTTGAAGATGCGCGATCCGTGGCTCGATTCGATTCCAAAACTTCTTTTTGGAATTGTGCATTGGTTGCGTCAATCATCGTCTTGCATCCACGGGCCGGAACATGGCTTACGTTTGTAGATTTCTGCGAAGGCTCCAAACCTGACCATGATCGGTGGTTAACAACTGTGACAGTCTTCAAATCTATCACGATCCCAGCACTGACTGACGAGCTCACAGTGCCAAATTCAATATGGTCATGTCTAAGCGGCGCTCTTCGCGGAGAGCTCCGCTTAATGTCGGATCAATTTCGAAAGTTAGCTGCCTTTCATTTCACGCTCCTTTAACGCCAGTAAACTTTTTAAGAATATGGGTGTAAGGCACAATGGAGGACGAGCGCCACCACTTCAAACCTCTGTCCAGGACTACGTCACGTAACAAATTAACTCATCTTTATTGCATTCCGATTCCACCACAACATTGAATTATCTGCCGTCTATCGAGGCGATCTGCTCCTCGATAAATACTTGGCCTACATTAAATCTTCAGCAACCAACCCGTCGAAAGCCATTTCAACTCTATATGTCAAACAGGTGGGTGCCGATCCGTAAACATATCCTTTTTTCAACCAATTTTATCATAGGCCTGGACTCGAGCAGTAGAGTCTGACTACTATAATTGTCTTCAACTGTGGCAATTACGAGTGTATTGGATTTAGACATCGGCGTAGCTCTGCCTATCGGATTTGATAGATGTATCCGAGACTTCTGATCCTATGGACGGTGCAAGTTGGTTTATACACGGTCATTTTACGAGATATCCTTGATCGTACACATTTGATGAATGTCGAGTTAACTGGGGGCCGGCCGTCAACGAAAAGGAAGCTGTCTGATGATTTAGAAAATTCAGTTACGAATAAAAAGCCAAGGCTTGCAACGGCCATTGAACCAGAAGACGATAATTCAGTTAGTACATTTGCGTCTTGTTCTGAGGTAGTCTGATTCTTTACCAGCCGATGCTTCATGAGGTTAGTCGTTGAGATTGAGCTCTACTCGGAGTATTCAACTCTCCATCATCCATGGCCCTGTATCGTATTGATCTCACCGCGTCATCTCGTGCCTCTAATAGGACTTCTCGCAGCAAGAAGAAGTGAGATTTTACCTCTAAAGAGTATTTTCGCATAACATTGACTTCCAAAATAGCGGAGGACAGATTGATGAGATCTGCTCGCGTGCTCTTGTCTCACTCAATCCTTCTTGCTTTACGACCACCGTTAGGCAGTCAGTCAAGGAGGATTTTCGTCTCAACGCATACAGCTCATTACTCGTTTAACAATGTTGAAATCTCTCAGCTCCCGGCGTTTATTACCAGAGTACGTGTATTGATCTTTATCCTGATGGCGAGCTCACCGCCATGGCTATTCGCAGTGCCTTTGACCTCTCTTCGCTCGCCCAGGCACTGAAGGAAATCGTCATACCTCAAATCAGTCGTCTTGCCGTGACCGCCTTTAAGGCCTTCGACCTCTCGTCGCTCTCCAGGGCTTTGGATGAAGACATTGCAGCTCATGCAGCTCGCATATCCGTTGCAGTCACCGACGCATTTGATCTCTCTCCGTTATCCCTGGCCTTGGAAGATGTTATCGCGACCGAAGTTACTCGATGTCTTTGATCTCTCTCCGTTATCCCTGGCCATGGAAGATGTTATCGCGACTGAAGTTACTCGCCCGCCCGCCAAGGCTACCACCGATTTTCCTCGCCCTCGCGAGCTAAAGACCAGTAAAGGTGCTTCACCTTGTCTAACTGTCTCAGTCAGCTATAGAGATGTCTACCTTGTCATTTGCACCGGGTGATCTGGAATCTCCAGTAGTCCGCCCATAAACTGTTGGCAAGTATCTTTCAATGACTTGGTCGACAACTCGTACTAATATAGGTCGCTGCAAGCGAGATTGCCTCGGGTACTAGCGTGCCTCGGGAAAAAAGTCTGTTTAACATTATCGATTCTGAATATTGCTATGCAAGACTTCCGTTCTCAACCAAAAGCGGTAAATACTAAACCCGATGATTCGGTTGGAATGTTTTTGTAAGCTGGTATTAGTAACATTTTCCCACACGCTGACCAAGTTCGTGCCTCGTTGACCTTGGGAAATGGCGCGTTGCTGTGCCGCGGTCCCGACAAATAAGGTGGACAGGTGTGGGCTTCCGTTTGAACGACCGAATTTGGACATCAGTGTTGTCTTACCTTTGTTATACTAGGACCGTTGAGAGACTACGGTTTCCTTGTGTCATTTTCCCAAATTGCTCCTGGACTAAAGGTATCCAATGCATAGAAAAGACTCGAAGGGTGAGGAGCCCACTCAATCCCGCTCGACGAATTGAATTCAACAACGAGACACAGCATTGTTACAGCATTCATACTTCCAACCCAATAACGTCGTTTATTAATGTAATGAGACTGGCACATGTTCAAGAATACCTTCATTTCGATCCCCCAAGTTCAGAACATTCGAATCCGCGAGCCTCCCAAGTGTAAGTCATGTTGGCCGCGTTCACGCTTTATGCTAACATTGGCCGTAGACTCAGCAATGCCCCGCCCACCTCTGTTCAGAAGAAAAGCACATGAGGGTTTGCCCCCATCATTTCTACCGTCCATGGTCGTGCCGTATGTTACTGCTAATGCGTCCACTACCATCCCGTCTGTGGGAGGCGCATCTATAGCCAGCACGTGGAGCTACGCTTCCCAGGGGGCCCTTATCCACTCATCCTGCTCTGGGTCTAGAGACATGGCCGTCGTTCGCATAGCTTGCCGCGATTGGATAGACGGCGAAATATTTGACTGGTACCGAAGACAGCCCTATACCACGATCAGCAAGCTCGAGCTTCGGAAGGAAAGGGACCATTTCAAGCACGAGTACGTCATTATCTACCTGGACAATGGGTGGTATTATCGTATAGAACGAAGGCCTATCCTAAGGTCAAACATGGAGGCAATCTCTAAAGATGGATGCGAGGCGGACGATAGTGTGACGCCAATTACCGACGCGGATCTCGCTGTCATTCGTTCTGAAACAGATGCGGAGATCACCTTGGAATTCAAGTCCAACAAGCCGGACTTGTACAATGCCGTTGCCGTTGCCGTCGCCATACATCTGGATCCTCAGACAAAAAATTACACGTTACAGCAGTACAATTGCTATTTTGTCGCACGTTCTATTATTGCGCTCGTCGCTCGCCATTGTCTCCTTCAAGCACCTCCCATGATAGGTCTGCGGTGGGACAGAGTCACAGAATCTGCGATATTCAATTACATATTCGGCGGTGACTGGAACAAGTTAGCCACTGTAATGAAAGGATCCATATCAACCGTACTCGAAAATCTACTCTGGAAAGTTATCAAGGAGGACGCTGGGACCCGCATAGAGAAGAGGAAAGACTGGAATACCTTGAAGGACATCGCAAGAAGGGTGATTCACGAGGAAGTGGAGATAAGCTCAGCAACTCTCGCAATGGATGCGGTGCAAAGGGCAGTGAACGAGTGGATCATTCATGCGACACAAGTGACGCTGTGGTACGAAAATCTCAACCAAAATCTGTCAGAACGGCGGTACGCGAGAAAGTACGAGACAACTGCCAAAGGTGTTTTGCGAGCGGCGCTCCAACCCGAGTTACAGGTACACTTGCCTGACCACATGCTCAAGGGGCTGAGTAAAATTCTACCTGAACGTCTAATCAACCGCATACCGTCTGCTGCATTGGCGCATCTCACACCGGAAATTCTTGCACGACTTTCGGCCACATTTATGGAGAAAGCACCGGACGATCTTCATGCTAGGATACCTCATGATGTGCTCACAATGGCCCCTGCAGAGTTTTGGCAGAAAGCTCCGGTCAGCGCATTTTCAAAAGCCAAGGATCCCGTAGTGCTCACATTGCCAGAAGACCTTACCATTGTTCCACAAGAATTTCTTGAAATATCTTTACAGCGTATGAGGAATCTATTGGATCAGCCCAAGGACCATCCGGATCGGGTATTTGCTCTCAAGCTTTTGCGGCGTCTCCCTCTGGAACATTTGGCTCAATTGCCATCATCGTACATTGCTATGCGCGATTCGGAAGCTGACGAAGAACTGTTACCACCAGTAGACAACCAGACGAGACAGGAACAAACATCTGATGACTCTGTCGAAGCCAAGCCACGTCGCCTGCTTCTTGGTTGTATAAAGGCGAAGTGGGATGAAGCTAGCTTTCTCGGATTATTGATTCGACTTGCCCCCGTGCCTGTCCTCAAGCGTATACCGTCTTTTGTACTGGATCTCGTGCCGAGCTCGTCTGTCGGGTCAGTTCCTACAACAGCGCTTGAGCGTCTTCCAAATGAGTTCTTGGCCAAAGTGAAAACGCGCCATTTCGAAATGGCTCCGCCTGAATTACTACGCAAGATACCGGAGTCAGTGTTGCTCAGGGCTCCGCGAGCGGTACTAGAGCGGCTTCCTACGTCACTCTTGGAACGACTCCCAGCGGAACTGATTCGAAAACTCCCCGCAGGGTTTTTCGATAATCTACCAGAAGACCTTACGGATCAGATTCGCAAAGTAATACAGTCAAGCGCTTTTGAGAGCGAGGAATTAAAGCGGGAACTTTCAGAAAGAGTAAAGGAAATAACAAGGACGACGCTGGTTACCACATCTGGCGAATTACCTGCAACGCTTATTCAAGTCTCAGTTTTGACCAACGTATCAAAGGTAACGGTGCAGATATCGATTATGTACAGAGATATAATTGACGAATGGTTGATAGCGAACATATAAGACACTCCTCAAACACGAAGACCTACAGAAACATATTCTCGATATGATTCGAATACACAGCAAAATGGTAGCACAGGTCCCCCCGTTGGGTATGGGCGAGGAGAGAGTCTACAGTGGTCTACGCACCAAGACGGAAGAAATATGGCAAGTCATGCGCTTGCATCCGTCCTTGCCAGGCCACTCTTGAAACGTAGAGTGTTAGGGATGAAGGCGATACTTGCCTTATGTCTATGCGGTGGTAAACAATGTTCGTGTATGGGCAAGGTATGCCGAGTGCAATGTATTGGATATATGAGCAGAGCAACTTTACCGTTTTTGAGTATCGTTGGTACCCAAGCCGCGCAGTCGACCCCGCTGAGGGAGTTCAACGGTCCAGAACCGTCTACTAGTACCTGAGGCGTGGTGTTCTGATAAACGAGTTGTCTGAACACGACTGACGACATGTGGGCGGAACAGGCAAACTCCTTTCACTCTTTTGTTGGCGTGCTGAAGCATCCACAACCAAGCATTACATCTTGTGCTTTGTGACTAGCTACTTCTCAATAAACTTTTCTATACGAACAGAAACAGCAGTTGGTGATCCGCAGGCGTATTTTACAACATGGACAAACAAGATCAAAACGACGCCTACGGAAAGCGACCTAATCTATCTCATTGATTTCTCGTCGGAGGCGTATTCCACGCAACGTTGTCGTCGTCCAATATTTCTGCCTGTGTCTCCATTAACGCCATGCCTACTCATTGCTCGCGGGGGACGTACAGGCCTACCATGAGTCGCCCTGTCGAAGCAGTCTGGTTCCTGAGGAGTGTGTAGTGCTACTGGGACTGCCATATCGCTCTGTCAAGAAGGGAAAGCGAGATGGGCGTCAGCACCAACTCGGAGTCGACAATGCATTGACAGGTGACACACGCACCGTCATCGTAAATGTATAATTGCCTCTTTGAAGCCAGAGAGGCGTCGATCCATGGTTATCCTGGTCCGCATGTGGAGTACGGCATCCTGTCATGACATGCGAGGCGGGGGAAAGCTCTTGAGATCTTCGAAGACGGAAGAGTTTGAACATGGTAGGGCGCAGTCCGGTGGGCAAAGGAGAGAGAAGATGGGCGCTGCGAGACAACTGGAGTGTGAGAGGGTTGGTGTAGGTAAGGCTAGGGGCTGCTAACTGTTTTGTAATCGTACCACGATAATTACGATAATGCATTATCAAGAGCTTCGATTGAACGTTACGTTAGGGTGGGTGGTATGTAATATAGATGCTGGCAGAGTGGAGGCGGTGAGAGACAAAGGGACGCGTCAGACAATACCATTGGCAACGACTCATCAAGTGAATAATAATGGGGTGTTGGGATAGCGGTGGAACTATGCTCGCTCGTTTTGCGGCTCCTGGCGTTCAGAGTCGGACTGCTTCGTTCGATCCTGATGGGCTTGTCGCGGTGGAAAATACTGGGGCCCACGTTTATCCGCTCCGGATTAGCGAGTACCCGCCCTTACGACGGCGTTCCTCCTGAGAGGGAAGACGGACGCTATGCCGTACCGTTTGCATCGAGGAGCAGATCGCCTCGATAGACGGCAGATAATTCACTGTTGTGGTGGAATCGGAATGCAATAAAGATGAGTCAATTTGTTGCATGGCGTAGTCCTGGACAAAGGTTTGAAGCGGAATGCAATAAAGATGAGTCAATTTGTTGCATGGCGTAGTCCTGGACAGAGGTTTGAAGCGGAGGCGCTCGTCCTCCATTGTGCCTTGCACCCATATTCTTAAAAAGTTTACTGGCGTTAAAGGAGCGTGAAATTGAAAGGCAGCTAACTTTCGAAATTGATCCGACATTAAGCGGAGCTCTCCGCGAAGAGCGCCACTTAGACATGACCATATCGAATTTGGCACTGTGAGCTCGTCAGTCAGTGCTGGGATCGTGATAGATTTGAAGACTGTCACAGTTGTTAACCACCGATCATGGTCAGGTTTGGAGCCTTCGCAAAAATCTACAAACGTAAGCCATGTTCCGGCCAGTGGATGCAAGACGATGATTGACGCAACCAATGCACAATTCCAAAAAGAAGTTGTGGAACCGAATCGAGCCACGGATCGCGCATCTTCAAGAGGCTCAGGTGGCATCAAGCTTTCATGGCATTCGACTGTGCTGAATCGGCACCCGTCTTCGCTTTCGTTCTCGGTCAGAGGCAAAAGCTGACCTTTGTCCTTCAGCAACCGAAGTTCGTTCGAAACAAGTCCAGCAATTTCGAAGGGGAGAGATGATGCGTTTCAGGCTGAGCCATGGATCCAGATGCTGATCGTTGGGGTTTGAGAAGGTGACGTCCGAATCTTCCGCGTGTCGTACTGAAGGTGGGTTATAAGAGAAAAGAGCGACCAATCCCTCATAGACTTCTTCTTATTCATCCATAATGGCGCCGGTCAGACAAGCGTGACCATTCGCGTGACGCTTTTCTTTGTCACTCTTATTATAAAAGTAATCTCGGATTGCCTTCATGTCCGCAACCACGCCCAAAGTCAAGTTACGGCTATCTTTCGGCAATGTAACCAGGCTTGCATTGTCAATCCCACTTGATACATGCTGCACGTTTGCCATTAACCCTCTCAAATGGCTGCGATTTCTAGGGTTTGCTATTTATGGACAAGAAGGCTACCTCTCTACATCGGAAGCTGGCCCAGAGATCGACGACTATACAGCAGATATAGAGGCTCGTTCATATTGTTTCATATCAGAAGGTAATGTGGATTGACGTGCAGTAAAACCTTACTAATGTTGCTAACCTTTCCAGGTGAAGCTCGCCTTGTCGATGCTGATGCATTGGACGACAGAACATCGGACGACAAAACATCGGATTCTTCAGATCTATCTACCCGCCGAAGTGATTTCAGGGCCAACGTGATTGAGCGAGATGGGACCTGCGTGCTAACAGGAGATCCAGTGGGGCAATGCGTTGCGTGCCATATCATCCCCCATGCCAAGGGAAGCAATGTTCGTCCTTCCGAATCTTCTATAGCAACTTTCTCACTTAATCAAGTACATGTCGAACGTCGTCCGTCACCGAGGCGGAGCATATGATTACGCCGATGACATTGACGACATTAATGACACTCGGAATGGACTTCTGCTACATAACGGGTTCCATTTCTCGTTTGGAGCTGGTCAAGTAGCATTCTTGAAGGTTTGCTGTTATTTCCATCCAGAGCTATCCGAAACTTAAGTATCTCATAGACTCCCAACTTTGCTTTGACTGTCGATGACATTCCTTACGGCCCACAAAGGGGAGCCGATGAAGCGAGCCCAGACAGTCGCCTTACGTTGCACTATTTCGCCGACTTACTTCAGCTTGGTACTGTGATTGCTACTGCGGCTCCCCACAACACTGATGTGCGGCAACCTCAAGACACCAGTGAATGGCCACCTTCTCTCATTCTTGATCTCTTCTATGCTGTGGCCGCTATCAACGCATGGAGTCCAAAATGCTTCATCGAATATGTCCGAAGACAGTCGAAGGATGCTTATTACATTGGTAATGACGACGACGAAGATAATGACAATGTGTTGGATAGTAGTGGACCAAGTCATGTTGATGCGCAGAAGGGTGACCAAACAACAGGACAATCTGGATCTAACCGTCTACGTAGCAGAAACAAGACGTCAAACCACCTGGAAAAAAGACGGTTCGCTGATTTGATGGGTGGTGTGTGCGCGCTGTGGATGCAGTCTTCGAGGGAAAACAAGCCAAAGCCGAAAGATGATCATGCTTCGAGTCTTCGCAACGAAAGTGTTAAGAAGTGGTTACAATCAATAGAGAAACCCACGACAAATTAGATCTTTTGTGCATTGGTAATCAATGGACTTTTGGATCAGGAGAAAACGAGAACCTGGAGTAGAAAACGAAGGGCACAAGTGTAAATGTAGTGTTTTATTATTAGTTAACCTGATTGCGTCTGTAGGAGTCCACACCGAGAAAGGATGGTGCTGTTATGATGATGGAGTTTGTTGGAATAGCAAGCACAGAGGATCTGAGCTCACGACGTCACCGCCGCCTCGTGATACCACGTTGCCCGCTATCACTAATCAATTTCGCTGTTGTCAAGATAGTCTTTGGTTCGCTTATCTTGACTTGTTAACCGCCTTTTCTTGTATCAAGATACTGTACATTATATCTAAAATACACTACTATCACATGCACAACATATATACCTACATAAACAAAGGACGTACCATCTATTACCCTAAAAATTCTGCACGAAGGAACGGCCTTTCCTGGATGGATGCAAGCGCATGACTTGCCATATATCTTCCATCTTAGTACGTAGACCGCTGTAAACCTTTTCCTCGCCCATGCCCAACAAGGGGACCTGTGCTACCATTTTACTATGAACTCGATTCATATTGAGAATATGCTCCTGTAGATCTTCGTGCTTCAGGAGCTTTTTGTCAGTTCGCTATCAACAAATTTCGTCAGTTCAACTACCTCTATATGTGTCCGTATTGTTACCTTTCGTGCGTTGGTCAAAACCGAGACCTGGATGGCCGCCGCAGGTAACTCGCCAGATGCTGTGACCAATGTCACCCTCAGTAGTTCTCTCACTCTTTCCGAAAGTTCCTGTTTTAATGTATCGTTCTCGAAAGCGCGTGATCGTATTACTTCACCAATTTGATCTGTAAGACCTTCCGGTATGTTTTCGATCAACTCGGGCGGGAACTTTCGAAGAAGTTCCGTTGGGAGTCGTTCCAAGAGCGGTTTAGGCAGTCGCTCTAGTGTCGACCGTGGCATCCTGCGCAATAATGATTCCGGCAACTTCTCCAGGAGTTGGGACGGGAACCTTTCAAGGTGACGAATTTGTAATTTGGCAATCAACTCGTTTGGAAGACGCTCAAGTGCCGATGTCGGAAGGGACGCAAGAGACCAATCTGGCATGAAATCTACCGCGTATGATGGTACAAGCTTGAGGATAGGCTTGGGCGCGAGTAGAATCGCTAGTCCAAAAAGGCTCACTTCGTGCCACTTCGTCTTTATGCGACGAAGAAGCCGGCGCCGTGATTTTCTTTTGACAGATGTTTCTTCTTCTCCTGTGTGATGATCTTCCGAAGAATCCAGTTCCCCATCAACTTCCAAGTGACACATTGCAATGTACGATGACGGTAACTGAGCCAATTGCTCCTGAGGAAGGCGTCGCAGAAGCTTGAGCGCCAACATCCGATCCGGACAATCCTTTTGCTGATCCAATACGCCCTGCATTCGCTGTAAGGATACCTCAAGTAATTCCTGTGGAAGGACACTGAGGTCGTCTGGTAACGTGAACAATATGGCATCCCTGAGTCTGGAGTACCGGTCGACGGGGATTTTCTGCAAGAAGTCTGATGGAGCATGTCGCAACACATCATAGGGAAGCTTGGCAATAAAATCGTCTGGCAATTTCTCCAGTACTTTTACAGATGCTCGCGCCATCATTTCCGGTGGCAGTCTCGCAAGCACACTGGGTGGTATGCGGTTGATTAGGCGTTCGGGGAGAATTTCGCTCAGCCCTTTGAGTATGTTTCCAGGCAAGCGTGCCTCCAACTCGGGTTGAAGTACCGCTCTGAGCACACCTTCTGCGATTGTTTCATACTTTTTCACGTACCGCCGCTCTGAAAGAGCTTGGTCGAAGTTCTTGTACCACAGCGCCGCTTGGGTTGCACGAATAATCCATTCGTTCACTGCTCTTTGCACCGCATCGACTGCGAGAGTCGCCGAGCTTCCCTCCACGTCCTCGTGGATGACCCTTCTTACGATATCCCTCAGACGACTCCAATCTTTTTTCTTCTCTATGCGCGTCCCTGCATCTGCTTTGATAACGTCCCAAAGCAGATTATCGAGCACGGCTGATGCGCACGCCTTCATTACATTAGCCAACTTGTTCCAATTGCCGCCGAATATGTGATGGAATATGGCTGGTTCGGTGACATTGTCCCACCGTAGACCTGTCATGACAGGTGCGCGAAGGAGACAATGGCGAGTCATGAGCGCAATGACAGAACGCGCGACAAAGTAGCAGTTGTACTGCTGTAATGTATAATTTTTCGTCTGAGGATCCAGATGTATGGCGACAGCAACGGCTATGACATTGTACAAGTCCGGCATGTTAGACTTGAATTCCAAGGTGATCTCCGCGTCTGTGTCCGAACGAATAACCGCGAGGTCTGCGTCGCTGACCGGTGTCAGACTATCCTCCGCCTCGCATCCCTCTTTGGAGATGGCCTCCACGTTTGCGCCTTTGACAGGCCTTCGGTCTATACGATGATACCATCCATTATCCAGATAGATTACGATGAACTCGTGGCGGAAATGATCCCTCTCTTTTCGGAGCTCGAGCTTGCTGACCGTGGTATAGGGCTGCCTTTGGTACCAGTCGAATATTTCGCCGTTGGTCCAGTCGCGGCAAGTTATTCGAACGGGAGCCATGTCCCGAAACCAGGAGGGAGATGCATTGGAAAAACCTCTCCCGACGTCCTGAGAAACATTGATCAAATGCCTCTTGGTAGCTTGAGAGGCATGTGTGAGGTTGGCCATAGATACGTCGCCCAAGGACGGGATGGTTGAGGATACATTGGGTGGTATGATCATGGATGGCAGAAACGATGGTGGCAGCCTTTCATGAATTAAAGTCTCTCTTCTTCTGAATAGAGGCAGGTGATGCATCGTTATGTCTGACCCAACGTAAAAAATCAGTACAAACAAGTGTAGTTTAACTTACAGTGGACGAGTATGCTGGTAGCATCGGGGATTGTGGAGAAACTGCTGACCTTTTAATTAGAACACAAGTAGCAGTTCGACGCGTGTTATGTCATTACGGGATTGATTTGTGGAAAACAGTCGGTAGTTATATGTGTCGGGCCTATGATATTTGAGGCCCATATGTTCTAAATATATCACGAGCGAAGGCTCTCATCGGCCGCCTACGGAAATGGATTTCGTGATGATCAAAATGATGAATGCATCCATCATGTCCGTTATCTAGCATTGCTCTCCCACACTAGAGGTTTCGTGGAATACGTACAATTCATTAGAGAACCGGATGTTTCAATGGTCTTACTTCCAATCAGGGTACGTGGCAGCAATCCTATTGAAGTCGACCTGCGCAAGTCTCGAGTTTACAGTAGAGGATGAAGGAGAAGCGGACTCAACTTACTCCATGATCCCATCGCGCATTTAATCCTTGAATCTACGCCCGTCGGTGACCGCTTGCGATAGACCTGGGCCATCGTTAGCAGCGGCAATTTCCATTGGAACATCTTTATCGAAGTGGAGCCACACAAGAATATAAAGGGACAAGAAGGCGCGGTCCGCCCGTATCAATCGGAAGTTCCAGGGACGGTGCTTCGCGGGACTGTGCTAGAGATAGACGGGCAGCAGAGACGGACTCATGGTACGGTGGTCGTCCTCCAAGACTGGCGGCAAGTTCAAAACCGCTCAATGGCAGTCTGAGATTGACAGTTTTTGAGGGCAATGCTGATGCGAGAGGAGGTGAGCGTCTCGAGGTGAGAGCGGCCCTGCGAAGGACTGGGAAAGTTGAAAGTTGCTAATCAAAGTCAAATTGGGTCGGAGCCTAATTCGTCAGTTCGTCCAAGTGCTCCTCAGAGAACGATGTGATGAGACCGTTTGTTTTTAGTAACGAATGGAAGGATATTTGGGAGATTGCCATAATATGGTTCCAATCCACCAACAGATGGGAGGCGACATATGAGGAACCCCTCTTACGTCTAAAGCTCCAGTCCTCAAGACAAAAGACTCTCCTGATATAACATTGCAATGTCCTTCTAGCGCCAAATCTTATCTGGCGGAGTTTCCTATTTTAACTGTTATCGTCATCTGTTACGAGAGTAGTGTGGAGTTATTTAGCTTAGGCTTGTCCTGCGCTCTCGCAATACGTCAGCTTTACTATCCTCGTGAGATAAGGATGGACGGCAGCTGGAGTAGGCAAAGAAAGAAATTTGTGCCCGCCTTATCTCTGTACGAGGGCAGAACAACAAAACACTGACAAACACACGCTTCCCATGCTATCTCGATATCATTCTCAGGCTGCCCAAACAGGACGGAGCCTCCATAGCGAGGTTCATAGTCTTGGCCACGTCTTGGCCTCGTTCGCACGCAATCTCCGCCGATTTTCGGGTTTTCACGCGACTGGTCTAGGACACGGAGGAGCAACCCTTATTACCCTTTCCGAGCCAGATTGAAATCCAAGCCCAACTTTCAATATACCGTCCATACTTCTTTTCTAGAATATCGGTAACACCACCAGGCAACTGCAACTGTACGTCCTTGACCATCTCCAACGTCAGTGAGTTGCTTGTTTGTTTACAGCCGTCGTCGTAGGCCTAGTTAAATCATATAACGGAATTGACTGTCGACACTGATATGGACAGATGAGGCACAAGCATCGCTGATTCTGTATTGTCTGGAAACGGTGTCAACCATACAACAAGGTTCAGACGGGTGCGCTCTGACGTTCAACTTTAACGTCAATAACGATCACCACTAGCAATGACATTGGACTAGAGCCCGGACGGTCCATTGTTCCTTCATTTATGTGCATGCTGCATGTGAGTATCGACTTGGGTGCTCGACACATTGAACTCCTTGCTCGTGCGTCCCAAATATATGTCTAATGATCCAATACAATTCTATTGCACATACACAGTATTCGCGGCGATGTAAAATATCACCTCGACTGGCCTTGCAAGGATGGATGAAGCCGCATGACTTGCCATATTTTTTCAGCCTTAGTGCGTAGACCGTCATAGACTTTTTCCTCGGCCATACCCAACAAAGGGACCTGTGATACCCTTTTGCTGTGAATTCGATTCATATTGAGAATATGCTTCTGCAGGTCTTCGTGTTTGAGGAGCGTCTTGGAGGTTCGCTGCCAAAGATACATCAGCTCAACCGCATCTCTACAAAATTCATCTGCATTCGTTACCTTTAATTCGTTGGTCAGAACTGAAACTTGAATAAGCGTCGCAGGTAACGTGCCCGATGACATGAACAATGTCTCCCTCAACATGGCCTTCACTCTTTCCAAAAGCTCTTGCTTTAACTCGTCGTTCTCAAAGGTGCTTGATTGTATTACTTTCCGGATCTGATCCGTGAGGTCTTCTGGTAAATTTTCGAAAAACTCCACCGGAAGTTTTTGAACCAGTTCCGGCGGGACTCGCTCCATGAGCGATGTGGGAAGCCGCTCTAATGTTGCCCGTGGAACCCTAGCCAACAAGGACGCTGGTATCTTAAGCAGGAGTTGAAGTGGGAGCCTTTCGAAATGGCGAGATTTCAATTTGGCCAACAACTCGTTTGGAAGACGCTCAAGCGCTGACGTTGGAAGTAATACAAGAGATGAGTTTGGTAATATATCCATCACAAGTGGCGGTATATGCTTCAGGACGGGCACGGGTATGAGTAGAATTAATAGTCCAATAAAGCTAGTTTCATCCCACATCCGCTTCATGGGACCAAGACCAAGAAACGGGATCTGTGGTTTAATTTCGACAGAGTCATCAGGTGTTTCTTCCTCCCTCGTCTGATTATCCGCTGAAGTATCTAGTTCCTCATAAGGCTCCGAGTCACGCATAGCAATGTACGAGGGAGGCAATTGAGTTAACTGTTCCTGAGGAAGACGCCGCAAGAACTTGAGAGCGAGCGCCCGATCCGGGTGATCCTTTGGCTGGTCCAAAAGATGCCGCATACGCTGTAAAGATACCTCAAGTAATTTCTGTGGAACGATGCTAAGGTCATCTGGCAACGTGAGCAATACGGGATCCTTGGCCTTCGAGAATACGTTGACCGAAATTCTTTGCCAAAGCTCTGCAGGCGCCTTTACAAGTACGTCTTGGGGTAGCCTAGCCTGAAGATCGCCCGGTGCTTTCTCCAACACAGTTACTGAAATTCGTGCAAGAATTTCCGGTGTCAGATGTGCCAGTGCAGTAGGGGGTATGCGGTCGATCAGACGTTCGGGCAGAAGCTTGCTCAGCTCTTTGAGCATGTTTCCAGGCAGGTGTACATCTAACTCCAGTTCAAGTGCCGCGCGCAAAGCACCCTTGGCGCTCGTCTCATACCTTATCGCGTACTGCCAGTCTGACAGATTTTGGTCGAGATTCTCGTGCCACAGCGTCATTTGCGTTGCGTCGATGATCCACTCGTTCACTGCCCGTTGCACTACATCGATTGCGAGAGCCTTCGAGCTTCTCTCCACTTCCTCGTGGATCACCCTTCTGGAAATGACCCTCAGGCGATCCCAATCTTCCTCCTTCTCTATACGAGTCTCAGCATCCTCCTTGATAACATTCCAAAGCAGACTTTCGAGTACGACTGATATGGACGCCTTCATCACAGTAGCCAACTTGTTCCAGTCACCGCCGAATATGACATTGAATATCGCAGATTCTGTGACCCTGTCCCACCGTAGACCTGCCATAACAGGTGCTTGAAAAATGCAGAGGCGGGTGACAAGCGCGATAATAGAACGCGCCACAAAGTAGCAATTATACTGCTGTAATGTGTAATTCTTCGTCTGATCATCCAGATGTATGGCGACGGCGACAGCAATGACGTTGTACAAGTCCGGCTTGTTGGACTTGAACTCCAAGATGAACTCGGCGTCCGTCTCGGAACGAATAACCGCGAGGTCTGCGTCGCTCACCGGCGTCAGACTATCCTCCGCCTCGCATCCTTTTTCGGAGACCGCCTCCACGTTCCTATGAATAGGCCTTCGTTCTATACGATGATACCACCCATTTTCTAGATAGATAACGATATACTCATGCTTGAACTGGTCCCTTTCCTTCCGAAGTTCGAGTTTGCTGATCGTGGTATGGGGCTGCCTTCGGTACCAGTCAAATATTTCGCCATCCGTCCAATCGCGGCAAGCTATGCGAATGGGGGCCATGTCTCGAGAGCTAGATAAGCGGGATAGGGCGCTCCCGACAGCCTGAGAAGTATTGACACAGGCTCTCCCCGCCATAGATGCTTCTCCCACAGACGGGATGGTGGCGGTTGCATTAGCTACAGATGGCATGACCATTGAAGGCCGAAATGAGGGTGGCAGGCCCTCGTGAACTTGTCCTCCGAATAGATGTAGGAAGGGCATAATTAAGTCTGATGGCCAGCGTTGGAATAAAGTGTGAACATAAGTAGCACGACGTACGGTAGACGGATGCGCTGGAAGGCTCGCGGATTGAGGTACTGCTAGAGTTGGGGGATCGAGATGGGGATGCAATCGAAACGAGTACATGTTAAATCTCATTGCATCCTTGAAAATAACCTGATCAGGAGTTGGAAGGCGATGCACATTTGTTCCTCGATGAATACCATTCATGGAATCGGATCGAGGAGCTGGCACCAGTTTCGTTTCGAATTTTCTAAGCCTGTGGCGCGGCATTCCCCGAGGTAGGTACAACGCAAGCCCAGATAATGGCATGAACACCGGGAAAGTGGAGACAGCACGATGCACACGCTCAATTTTTCAGAACACAGGTTGAGGCCTTGAGGCCTGATGAATCGCCATGTTGGTTGCTCTCCGACAATAGAAATTGTCCTAGAGTAGTAGGCGCAGTTAAGCTGCTCCCACGTTGTTGAGCTGAAACCTGATCCTCCAATTGGACTTGTATCGAGACTAGGTAAGGCAACACTGCAAATTCTGTCAAAGCAGTAATCCTATTGAGATCCATGATGTGGTTGAGCGTCTGGGGATAGAGGAGCGAAAGTTCGGAACGGCTCGTTGAAACTCCGCGGCCTTCAATGAATTTCCCGTTGCCCATTTGGTCACGGTCCTGCCATTTGCTATGGTAGCACTAGCAGCGATCACGGAGCTACCTTATGTGCCTCGATACCTTTATGCGCCCTCGATGGGAACAAAGGGCACGTCATTGCGGATTGCAGGGTCCGGGTATGTTGGCATCTTTGAGTGTCAGCACGATAGCGTAGCAGAGAAGCACTATTACGGGTTTGGCTGTCTGACGTCTAACAAAAGAAGCACCACCGCCTTTGGGGTCGGGATGGCAACCAAGGCGTGGGATGAGTACTTGTCTGCTAAAAGAATCCAAGCGCTCCTCATCGAGCTGAACACGACAGGCGGTGAGACACAGAAACCTGGCCTGGTATGTCGTTCTGTTTGCGCTTTACATGAGACCGATATCAATTGAATACCACCATGTTATAAGGCGTGCCATTTCATTCTTATTCTATTTCGAGCGATAGACAATCATGGTGTCCCGGGAACTCGGTGGATCTCTGCAATTGCCTCCTTGACGCTGACTAGAAGTTTTCATGTATCTCTCGCACCAAGTCCTGTACAGATTCGTGGACGGTGATATGGTATGACATGCTTCAACAAGAACTGCCATCTCAAGAGGAGCTTGAAGATGCCGAATACACGGCTGAGAATGTTCAAGACGAACTATATTCTGCACCAACATCAAACGAAGATACAGACATAGAAAAAAACTATACTTTTGACTCACGGTGGTGTCCCGCTTGGCCATGCTATTAGTCGTGGGAGATGATCGAACCATTGCTGCGGGTGTAAAACCCTCATCTACAAAAAGTCGGGAACCTGGCGAAGCTCGCCAGGCCAGGTGATACCTTGGCCAACGCTTGCCAAGCCTGGCGAATATGTCACCAGGCGGTATGAGAGTCTCACCATGCCTGGCGAAAATGTCACCAGGGAGTTTGAAAGTTCGTCAGGCCAGGAGACGTACCCTCCCACCTGCTAAAGTTCGCCAGGCCGTATGAAAACACTTAGCGATCGAATGATATCAATATTGCCATGTCGTTCATAAGTTACAGTTCGTCATGTTCCTCATCCGACTCCCTGTCCTCTCCACACTCGTCTTCATCTTTTCTGTTTCCCTCTTCCACTTCGTTGTCTTCACCTTCACTCTCCGAAGGCCGATCTGAGTCATAATCGTAAATTTCTTCTGCATCAGGTTCTTCATATGACATTGGCACAGGTTCAGGTTCTTCTTCTCCATTCTCAGCGGAATTCTCAGCATCCTCAAGCGCCTCTCCGTGGCGATCAGACAAAAACAGGTTTGTAGCCTCTCTCGTCGAAGCGTGACCTACGCCGCCACCGAAATACCGCATTAACATGTCGCGGTCGACAAATCTGGGCAGGTCTTGAGAGTGGGAGCACAGAAGACAAAGTAGTACATACATGTTAACGTAGAAAAATTGATAATCATTGTCAGCTTCGTTGGGCTGACGTGCAATTGATGGAGGCAACAGGCCATCTGTACGACCATAATTAAAGGCAGGTTCATCTACAAAAAGTCGGGAACCTGGCGAAGCTCGCCAGGCCAGGTGATACCTTGGCCAACGCTTGCCAGGCCTGGCGAATATGTCACCCAGGCGGTATGAGAGTCTCACACGCTGGCGAAAGTGTCCACCAGGAAGTTTGAAAGTTCGTCAGGCTGGCAGGAGACGTACCCTCCACCTGCTAAAGTTTGCCAGGCTGTATGAAACACTTAGCGATCGAATGATATCAATATTGCCACGTTCGTTCATAAGTTACAGTTCGTCATGTTCCTCATCTGACTCCCAGTCCTCTCCACTCGTCTTCATCTTTCATCTACAAAAGTCGGGAACCTGGCGAAGCTCGCCAGTCAGGTGATGCATTGGCCAACACTTGCCAGGCCTGGTGAATATGTCACAGGCAGTATGAGAGTCTCACCAGCCTGGCGAAAATGTCACAGGCAGTATGAAGGTTCGTCAAGCCTGGAGACGTACCCCTGCTGCTAAGTTTGCCAGGCCATATGAAGCATCACCACACCTGGCGGGCCACGTTCATCCAAAAATTTTTGAAGTTCATTTGACCTCCCCTCACTTGTCAGTGCATCACGTGTGCAAGACTTGGTTATTTTCCGCATCGCATCTCGCCTGCTCCTTACTCCTCCCTCCTCACTGCACTCATCTCGTCTCCCTCCTCGCCCTGGCCATCTCCCTCTTGCATGCCCCCTCCTATATCGCCACCATTTTGGCACTTTGAATTGAAATTTGAAGTCGGCGCAATCAATAAGTGGGTATATGCATGGTACAATGCCAGTCCATGATGGTTTAGATGGAGGCGGAGTGGCTAGTACCTGTAACAATCAAGCAAATGTTGTTTTAAGACCAAGCAGTAAGGTGGAACATTCATAATGACTACTTTACTAATGCCAATGATGGACAGATCAACATAATATCGAAACCGCGGGAACCCAACTATCGGACTCACGTCGTTCCGCAACCTCCAGCAAGCCTGTCGATAAGCGTGCGGCCAGTCCTCTCAGCAATTTGTCGGATGAAGACGGTCACACTGAATCCACGCATATGGCCAAGGATCGGCCATCAGGAAAGAAGCACGCCAAGGCCGTTGCACCACCGCCGACCAGTCGTGTAACAAGAAATTGCAAACCACGTAAATGAGCAAGTACCGAAGCCTTGCTATTAATCAAGTCGAATTCAGCAATGTAGTTACAACAAATTGTAATCAATAGTAATAATAAATGCTATTTTACTGGTGATAATGAAACCTTCCTGGTGAGGATTGGCCAACATGAAACCTTCCTGGTGAGATTTGGCCACCGAAAGTCCTGGCGGTGAAGTTTCGCCAGCCAGAGTATCGTTGAGCTGACTTCCGACCCAGGTCATCCTTCAAAAGGCCTGGTGAATCTCGCCAGGCCTGGAAAGGGTCTGACCCCGCATGGCGAGGGTTGACCAGTCATCCGACTTTTTGTTGATGCTGAAGGCCTGAACGGCCGTACTGCTTACGTGCGTCCGTCATCATGTATTCGTCCAACCGTGCGCGGTGGGCTGGGCATAGCGAATGTTCAGCAGGAATGCAAGCGGTACAAATTGCAATTGTGTTGTACCTCACTCTGCTGTCAGACTAACATGCCGGTGATCCCCGTATATGATGGTAATAGGCGCTAGCCAAGACGGCCAAGTCGAATCCGTGAGATCAACCATGCGCACCTACAAAACTTCCCCATCATGGCTCTCAATCCCCAAGAACCCAATGCGATGCTCTTCGCGGCCGACGATAGTGTGGGGATGAACGAGGACAGCATGTTGCCCCCGCTCGAAACGGAGACAGATCTGTTCGATCTCGATCATTCCTCGCCTACCTCGGGCGAGGACGAGGTAGAGAATGAATACAGGGAGGCCGGTGCTGGATTTATTTCCGCAACCGCAAGTGGCGTCATCATCGACTCTGAAAGAGGTGTCGTCCTGTCGCCGGCGGCTCTCTGAGCATGTTCAACTGATATACAGCAGGACAGTCGCCCTGGGTGCCAACGCAACCCATTGACACGAGTGCGCCCACTGGAGAAAGCGTTCCTCATCAGGCCCAGCAACCCGCCCTCGAGTCTGTGGATCCCTATGGTGTCCATGACCACTCTGGCTCTGCCAGGACTGGCGGCCGCCAAGTCCGGATCAGGTCCCGCTCCCCCTCCCGCTCGTTCCACCGCATCCTAACCCGTTACCGCGTCCGGCACGCGCACGAGGAGCCGTTCGTGCTCACGAATCCTTTCCGCGTCGCGGGTGCCGGGACGGCCGACACCAACACTGCCACCGAGGCTCCCACCAACACCAACACCAACACCGAAGACGGAGAGGAAAGCCGGGGGAGAGACGCTGGCCTCAGACGGACAGCCACCGCGCTCACGAGTGTGAGCACGAGCAGGAGGATGTGGGTGCTGGTGAGTGCGAGGATGCCTGAGAGGGCGAAGGTGGGAAGGTGGGTGAGGTGGGTGTATATCAACTTTGTTCTCCTCCACCTCCCCGCGCTCTATTTTACCCGAGTCTCCAAGGTGTTTGAGGACGCGCGGGTGAGCAAACGGGAAGTTGAGCAGGTTGCGAAGAGTGGGTATGGTGTGGTGGACGCGTTGGGTGTGGCTAGCCTGGGTGTGGATGCAAGTGCGAGTGTGGGTGCAGGCGCACATGTGGGTGCGGGGGCGCATGTGGGTGTAGGGGCGCATGTAGGTCCGTCGGTGGTGATGACCCCCCCGCGGTGGATGCTCCCGACCCCACCAGACGACTTCGTCACGCTCTCGCCCGCGTTGCAGACGTTCAAGGAGTCATGGCAAGCGTTTGTTGATTCACTGTTAAGGGAATGGAAGACGCTGAACCTCGTTTCGGCCCTACTGCTAACGTGCGTCTCTTGCTCTTTCTTGTTCGTTCAACGCATTTAGTTTGTTTTTTTAGGGCCATCCTCACACTGTTCCAGTTGCCGAGCGTTAATACTGACCCTGTATCGAGGAACACGTCGTTCCTCTCCCTCGTCTGCGCGCTGATGAGTCTCTCGTACGGATGCGTGTACACTATCCGGTTTGGATCGCTGAGGAGCATATCGAGGGCGCTGAGCTGGGCAGATGTGAGTTATTCATTCTCAACCCCTCTGACACTCACCTATGGGGCAGGAAGCAGAGGAATCCAAATCATCGATATGGTGGAACGTGTGGGTGTTCCTCGCCATACCTGCTGTATGGCTCGCGTGGTCGATGCTGTGGTTCATCGTTACTATTCTCGCGTTCGTATGGCGCTCCGGTGCAGAGGGCAACCTCGACCAGCATCCACCGCTCAGTTCTAAAATGGCGTTGGCTCCGCGGATCATCATCACGGCGCATTTTGTGCTAGGGCTGGTATACTTTGTATTGGTCGTGAAGACGCTGCAGACGTACGGGACATTGAGCGAGCATGTCGCGAATCTGGACTCGGGCGCGAATATTGCAGAGAGAGGAGAGGCGCGTGAAGTGGAGATGACGGAGGATAAGTCTGCGCTCGGTCTTACGCACATTCGCAGTCGCTCGGAGTAAAAATGTTCGGGACATTCTGAGTCCCTTGATGTCCTTGCGCATTTCGGATATGTGTGACGGCTAACATTGCCGCCTTTCATTGTCCCGCGGTAGCTCGAGGTTCGATTCCCCATATCCGAATGTTGTTTTTGTTTGTGGCCATAATTGGGTATTGCCATGCTCGTTTGTTGATAGTGCACGGGTCAAGTGAGGCCGGTGAGGCATGGGTGGTTGCGCGCGTACAATGGATATATCCACGAGTCACTTGCCAGCTAAAACCCCGGCCGGTCACTCGCGCTTTCTGTGCCGCGAAGCCCTCAGCTGGATGACGTGAAGTTGGGCATGTCCATTTTGCTAAGCTGTTCAAGCTGCTTTTTCGCCAGATTCTCGACGCACTTGACATGCCATGGCAAGACGATGTGATCTTGGCACATCAATACTCGGAGAACCGTCATCACTACAGCCGCCTGTTTATTTCAAATAACATATACAGTAGAAGGCAGTAGCTACAGTGCAATTCGATGCCTTAACTCCGCTTCTTTCAGTTCTTCATGGCATTGTACTACAGGTGAGATATAAAGACTAAACTTTTCACGTCTACCATGTGAACCAGGCATACAAATTGACATAACTTCCATTCAATTGCCCACTTGACATCGTCCTCAGCTCGCAAGTGCTTGTCTGGTTTATAACACCTATCTCGGCAGTGCAGGAAGTTGTGCGCCAGACTCTTATCGTTGTTCAGATTCTTATCGTGCACCAGAAGGTCCAGTATCTGAAACGACGGCTCATGAGGGAGGCTGAATGAAATGTTGGATGTTGCTTACCATTTTATCAGGAACGATAAGGTCAATTTGGCCCGGGAGCATAAATCGATACCCCGTAAGTCGTTCGATATCGCGGCGATGGGTGTGGTAATCGACAGGATCATGTTCCATCGTGCACTGATAGAGTTTCTGAGTGTCATGCCTAAATTTATCACAAATCGTTGAAGGATCCACAGAAAGACGTGCGTGAAATATGCGACTGTCAAGGTCTGTAATCTAAACCAACATCTTGATGAGGGAGATGACATTGAATGTCGGTAGTATATTGCTTACCAGGAGGTTATAAATGTAGTACTCTTTAGTACCTGGTATCGGCGCTGTTTGGACCAACGCACAAAGGAAAGAGACAGCAGTGAAAAGGGCGATGAGAAGATGACGTATATGCACTGGCATGTCGTATGTGTTGATGATGTCCAGCACCAACAACTACACCGCAACTGTTTTGAAGGTCCTTATAAGCTGCCGTATGACTAGCATCATTGCGGACATGACATCAAGTCACACAGTGGTACCGCCATAGTGATTCACAACTGCCGAACCTTGCATCAGCACCGTACCTGTTTCGCATCGTGAACTGTCCTTGATGCCAGCAGTCACCATCAGCCTGTTGCCTTCCCAATTCCCGCCCCGCTCGTCTTTAGTGTTCGCCACGGGTAAGTATGGGATGGCGCCCTCACGTTATACAGCATTTTAGGCTACGTATATGCGCAACCTTTTGTTCTTGTCATTGCGTTATGTGCCAGTCCATGCGGCATCAGCAGTTGCCATCCGGAATGATTGCTACTGATCGGAATCAATCTATATCAGCAAAAATTTCACACCTGCTATAGCAGCATACAACTGCAGTCATGGCAATGGATCGTGAGCGCATGAGCCCGCCAGTGGGGCTTGTTGGCGTCCTTGGGCATTCGGAGTGCCGATGCACAGCCAGCTGTACAAACTCAGCCGCAAATTCAAACTTCTCCATTGAATTTGTCCGAGTCAGCATCTGAGACACCATCTCCCTCAATGAGCGCCACACCCACTTTTGCCCCAACGTCCGTAACGAAATAACCCACCCAGTGGCCCTTGGCGAACCTCGACACTCTCCCACTGAAAATTTCCCACTCCTCATCCAGTGGTGGCACTGCGACGCACAACGAAGAACCACCCCCTTATGCTCCCTTAAGTTTTCAATAAAGGCCCTTGCCACCTCATGTCCCAGTACGATTGTCCAAAAGAAGGTCTCAATGCCTGTAAAAGTTGAGCCCAAAGTATAGTTTGCGAATGCCCACCGCTTTGGCCACTCCAGCTCTGAGTGCGGCCGCTTTGAGCGCTCCCGCTCCGAGGGTCATATCATTCAGCATGCGCTACATCTAGTACGACGAAGCTAGTTAGCCTCGTGAAAATGTCAATGGTGTTTGTTGCTGTTGACGCCACAACGCATTTTCTCAATTGGAGCTCATACTATCCTCAACCACCCACCTCGATGGTGAGTGCTTTGCAGCGCCTCAAGCTCCTTTTGCGATGATATTCAACCGAACAATTGGGAAGTACCGTCCGAAGAGTTTTCTTCGCTCCCCAAAGGTTCGAGAGCACATGATGCATGTGCTGTCTGGGAGGGGTTGATTGATTCGATGTTCAGGGAATGGAAGCCGCTCTTGAACCCCCTTGCGGCCCTCCTGCTGTTGTGCGTCTCTTGCTCGTGCTCGATCAACTGTGTTGAACTCATCGTTCCTCTCCCTCGTCGGCGCGCTGCAGCGATTTGTACATTTCCATTTGGCTCTCGCGCCAAGTCCCATACAGGTTCGTGGACTGTGATATGGTAATAAGATAAATATTTGGCGGTGGAGTTGGTCATGTTTCGACAAACGACTTCCGAACGGATTAGACGCCGAATGCACGGCCAAGAACGTTCAAACGAAGATACGTAATACAGAGATAGAAGAAAACCACAGTTCCGACTCCCGCTATAGAACAATTTGGAGTATGCGGGCTAGATCGTGGACGAGCCGGTGCTACCGGTGATGACGCCCCTACACAGATGAGCTGGTCCCACGGCCGAGCGCAGTGGGGAGAGTGGAAAACGCTGAATCTCGTTTCAGCCTGCTTGCATCAGTAGGAATACAAGCGGTAGATCACGTCCGTTACTACATGGACTGGCCGTCCCCGGTCAAGCCTTTGATGGACTTCACACCTCTCCTCTCTCTGCAATGCCCACAGCCGACATCTCGTGTGTCCACATCATCCTCACGATCATTACAAAGTATGACAGCCCTGGCAGAAGCTGCACCGTAATGATGATCCTCGGAGCCAATGCTGTTTTAAAGCTGAGCGGTGAATGATCGTCAACGTTGCCCACTGCACCGGATTGCCATATAAACCCGAGGACAGTGACAACGAACCAGAGCATTGAGAATGTGAAATATAGAGAGGGAAGGGCGAGAAACACCCATATACTCCACCATATGTCCGAATTGGACTGTTCTGCTTCCTGCCCGTCAGTTTCAGCACCCTGTGGGGGTTGATTTAGTGTTACAGACTCACACAGACCCAGCCCAGCCCCTTGGAAATGCTCCTTAGCGATCCAAACCGGATAACGTATACGCACCCATACAAGAGACACAGTAGGGCATAGATAAGCGAGAGGAACGAGGTGTTCCTTAATACAGGGTCGGTACCGACACCCGGCAGCTGAAACAGCGTCAGGATGGCCCTATAAAACAACAATCAGTGTCCCAAACGCAGTTCAGCGAGCGAGGGACGCACGTGAGTAGTAGGGCCGAAACGAGGTTCAGCGTCTTCCATTCCCTCAACAACGAATCAACCAACCCCTCCCACGACTCCTTGAACACCCTCAACCCGGGCGAGAGCGTCATCACCCCCCTATACCTCTTCGTAACCTGCTCGACCTCCTCCCGGCTCAACTGCGCATCCTCGAACACCCTCGCGACCCGCGTAAAATAGAGCGCGGGGAGGTGGAGGAGAAAAAAGTTGATATACATCAGCATCAGCCACCGTTCCAGTGCCACCGCATCGGACATCAACACCGTCTTAATGATTATGGATAGGTTGGTGATCAGTTTGGCGCCAGCGCTTCTGCCCTGGCTTTCGTTTCCGGTGGTGATCGGATTTTCGGTGGCGGTGTTGGTGGGGGCTGTCCTAGCGCGCGGGAGGCGGAAAGGGTTTGCGAGCACGAACGGCTCATCGTCTGCGTCTGGGGCGTGGTGAACTTGGGGGCTGCCAGTCCTGGCAGACGCAGAGTGGTCCTGGAGAGCATGGGAAGCCACAGGCACGGGGGAGTAGGGTCGCTGAACCTGTTCAGGTGTGCTCTCTCCAGCAGGCGCACTCGCCTTAACGGCCTGCGCTGTGGCCTGGGGAAACGGACCTGTTGTACATCAGTCGCCAAGAATGACACTGGAGACAGCACGGCACCTCTTTCAGAGTCAATGACGCCTTGGTCATGTACGGGAGGAGGTGAGGATGAGAGCGAGGCTGGCACTCTTCCTGCGTCATCAGGCATCATGCTGTTCTCGTTCATGCCCGGACTAGAGCCGGCCGCGAAGAGTGTCGCTTTGGGTTCTTGGGGGTTGAGATCCATGATTGGGGGCATAGCCCGCCTGGTTTATCTTTTGTAGAGTTAGTAAGCGCCACCATCACAGCTATTGATTTTTTCCAGCAATGACTCAATGAGCGCGACATGAAGGTTGGAGGAATGAGTGTTAACCTCGCTGACAAAGCAACACGTTATAGCTGCACTCATCGGTACCGTAAGGGAATCCGGGGTACTGGATTTGGACAATTGGCGGCAGCCGACGGGTGGATTCAGTGACCATTGCTCTAGTTGCCATCTCCTCCCTCTCTTTTCCTCTTGCCGACAGTCACAACCCACTCCAAATGCCCAAGGACGCCACCAAGCCCCACCGGCAGGCTCACGATCCATTGTCATGAAGACTACTACCCCGGGTGCAGAGATGAGCGCTGAGCCTTCAGCGTATACTGTAGTTGTATACTGCAGTAAGCAAAGATGCCGTAGCAGGTGGTGTGAAAGCATCAAGTGGCCATAGCAAGCCACATGAAAGCAATACATAGATTGATCATTCCAACTGGTCTGGTGGGTGCTGATATATGTAGGTCGAACTATGGAATCGAAGGAGAGCGCGAATCATGAAGTGACGGCGGCCCACCATCGCCGGAGCGCGAAAAAAGGAAAGTTGAGCGACCCATCCGAGTGCGAAACAGAGTCGTAGAGATGAGAAAGGGACACTGATAGGGCACAAATTATGGGGCGAAAGATAGCGCACGAATAATGGTAGAGACCTTGCTAATTTCTTTATACGTGAGCATGATTGGAGCTCAACATCGGGTACTCGAAAGTTTCGATGCGGTTTCGAAACCGCATGGCAGCAGTCATGTTGCATGGTCTGATCACGCGACCTGTTGGAGTTGAAGAATCGAATAAGGGGATCAAGCAATTATTACACATGATCCAATTGTCAAGGTTGCCTTCTGCACTGGAGCGCCAAGGAACACCCACACGTTCCATCGACGATTTGGACTCCTCTGCTTCCTGCCGCACAGGTGAGTGTCAGAGGGGTTGAGAATGAAAAAACTCACATCTGTCTAGCTTGGCGCCCTCGATATGCTTCCCAGCAATTCAAACCGGATACTGTACACGCACCCGGGACTCATCAGCGCACAGATGAGGGAGACCGGAGAGAAACGACGTGTTCCTTGATACAGGGTCAGTATTGACGTGGACGCTCGGCAACTGGAATAGTGTGAGGATGGCCCGAAAAACAAACTTAATGCAGTTGAACGAACAAGAGCAAGAGACGCATGACAGCAGGAGGGCTGCAATGAGGTTCAGCGTCTTCCATTCTCTCAACATCGAATCAACCAACGCCTCCCACAATTCCTTGAACGTCCTCGACCTGCGCGAGAGCTCCTTCACCTCCATATACCTCTTCATACCCTTGGGTCCCTGGCGCAGTGAACTGCCCGTCCTGATCTTACATTCCAACTCCGCCACGGCTCACTCCGAGTTGCCTCGAACCTCTGTGAACGAGACTAGCTAGCTTCATGGTACTAGTTTCGATGGAGATCGCATAATAAACAGGGCCATATGGGTGACGGGAATTCAAACGCCACGCTACACCCATTACCGACCATTGGGACATTGTAGGAGAGCACTACTAGATAACCTGCGACAGCGCCTTTTTTTCACTATGCCTCAAGAAATGCCGCCACAAGCAAACAAGTCCGTAAGTTCACGCGGAGTTGGTCATACTTCAAAAGAAAAGCAACAAATGCCGTCAAGATGAACTTGAATACAACGAAGATGCAGAGATAGAAGAAAACTATATTTTGACTCGCGCTATAGAATAATTTGGAAGAGGGGTTTGATGAAGATGAGGACGGACAAGTCGGTGGCAGGTGATGGTATTTGGGCGTATTTGCGGACGCGGCACAGTGAATTTCATACCAAATCGCCGTTCTCTCCTCTCTCCGTAACATTCACCTCCAATGCGTCCTGCGACCACAACATTATAATCATCAGCACAAAGTATGCCAGCCCTGGTGTAAGGTGCAGCATGATCAAGAACCGCCAACCAAACGCCGCTTCATGGCTGAGCCCTTGATTCTGGCTGGGATCGCTGATTGGATCGAGTGCCGACATGAGCTCGATGATAGCCAAGATGAACCAGAACAACGAGATTCCGAAAAATAGAGCAGGCAGGGCGAGGAGCACCCACATGCTCCGCCATTTCGATTGGGAATGTTGTGCGTCCTGCTCAGTATCAGCACCGTGTGGGGGTTGATTTACTTTTAAGGACCCACATACACCCAACTCAGCCCCTCCTGCATGCTCTTTAGGGATCCAAACCGGATCACGTACATGCATCCGTACAAGAGACACAGTAGCGCACCAATGAGGGAGAGGAACAATGCGTTATTAGAGAGAGGGTCTTCATTGACAGTTTGCAGCTGCATCAACGAGACGATGGCCCTATAAAACAAACACCGATATACCAAACGCAGTTAAACAAGCATGAGCAAGAGACGCACGACATCAGGAGGGCCGCAACGAGGTTCAGCACCTTCCATTCCCTCATCAACGAATCAACTAACTCCTCCCACAATTCCATGAACGTCCTTAACTTGCATGAGAGCTCCGTCGCCTCCATACGCTTCTTCCTACCACGCTCAACCTCCGCCAGGGTCAGCTGCGCGGCCTTAAACACCTTCGCGACCCGCGTAAAATAGAACGCGGGGAGGTGGAAGAAAAACAAGTTGAGATAACCCAGTGCCGTCCACCGTTCTGCCCCAGGCATGAACTTCCTCTTTATCTTCGCGAACAGGTTAGTGGTCCATCTCCTGCCAGCGTTTCTGCCCTGGTTTTCGGTGCCGGCAATGGGTGGGAGGTGGAAAGGGTTCGTGAGCATGAACCGCTGCTCGTCTGCGTCCGTGGCATAGAGAACTTGGTGATTGCCCATCCCAGCATCCACAGAATGGTCTTGGATAACATCGAGAGTCACAGGCTCGGAGGGGCCAGGTTGCTCAGCCTGCTGAGGGGCATTATGTCCTGCGGGCGCAGTCATCTCAATGGCCTGCTCTGTGGCGTGGCAAAACGGTCCTGTTGTACGTCAGTTGAAGACGCCCTCTGAGAATGACACTGACGAAAGGACGACACCTTTTTCAGAGTCGGTGACGCTTGCGCCATATGTGGGCGAGAGTGATGGCGAGAATGAGGGTGAGAATGAGTCCGTGGAGGCTAGCATGTTCATCCCCAGACTAGAGTCTGCCGCGATCGCATTGGGATTTCGGAGGTTCAGAGCCATGATTGGCAGGATGTTGGCGTCCGCATGGCTTTTATTATTTTGGTGAGATCTCCCACTAATACATACAGTTGCCGTGCAACAATGAAGTCAAGATTGCCAAACAACTTCTGATCAGCCACCATTCCACTTTCGCTTTGCTGAACACTCTATGCACAGCTTGCGTCCGTCTCAATGTATGAGCTGTCATCCCAGGTAAACATCTGGACTCACAGGATTAACCGCACAGCTACAGGCCTTTGTCAAGGGATTACCTCACAGCATTGCCGAAAAGGTTCTCGAAGGCCTAGCAGGATACACTGCTATGACAGACGTTTACATCAAAGCAGAAAACCTTCACAATGCATGGGAAACTATGCGACTCATTGGGAAACGAACAGGATCTGGAACACGTCCTAATTTTAACTGAAACACGAACTGATCTGGATCTACTCCCACTTTCGCGTCTTCAATGATTGTAATGCATATGGGTAATGCTACACGTTCCCGTATATTTTTTGTCTTGCTAAATGCTTAGCGTACTTCTTCCTATTGTCTTCACCCAAACCAATTGTCATTGTTATGTTTCCGTAAGGTTAGTCTCCTATTGTTCTATGTTACACCACTCTCTTGACCCTTTTAAGACTTATGATGTCACGCGCTCATTGCCAGTAAAAACAATTTAATAGTGCACTGCATGTGACTTGCCAGTTTCGGCTATAGCTCACCAATTATTTGGCTATGAATCCGAACCAACTTTTGGCTTTGATCAATGGCTTCACTCTATCACGGCTTCACTCTATCACAGCTACGACCCAGCCGTTGACAATACTTTCCTTATCGGGTTTCGGACTGAATTGTCACGGTGCCGTGACAGGGATATAAATAACCTCTACGCAAAGTCACGTCGGTTACCGTGCCGTGTAGCCGTAGACCGGGTAGCACGTGCACCAATATGAAGCCCTCTGACGAGCCCCTTCGCAAGGGCGAAACCGACCCGCCTAGCTGTTGGCAACACTACGGTCACCTGAATTAGTGAGCACCAGCATAGGCATTTCCACCTTCCGGCTGAGGGTCATCGCTCTAAATCCCGATTGGTCCTTAACAATAACTTTGTTAGGTTGGAAGGCAATGCACATTTGTTTTTCATCCGGTTGTTCAGTTTCCTTTCAAGTTTACTCGCGCAAGAGTTAAATTTAGTACACCAAAATATCTCATTACAGGACTTACGAGACGTTCATCACATGTACGTTTCAACACTTGGATTTGGGCATGATGCACATGCATAAGACCGTCGTTATTGTAGGAGAAGAACACACCAGAAGTACCTGCTGGGCGGGATTTTAATCGACACGAATCCAAGATCAACTGCGCGAACGTCCAAGATTTATTCAGGATACGAACTTTGGTGGTGGCATCAGCGCATATATCAACAAATGTGCCTAAGAACGTTCCCCTCCATTATCTGCCCCCAACGCCTCTCTCTCCTCTCTCCATAATATTCATGGCCGACACGACGTTCGAGGTGTCGTGCGACCAGACCTCTATCATCATCAGGATAAAGTATAACAGCCCAGGTACAAGGTGGACCGCGATTACGCCACGCCAAGCATAGCTCGCTCCGTTGCTGAGCTGTGGATTCTGGTCGATGCTGCTGACTGGACCGGTTGCCGACATGAGCCCGAGGATAGTCACGATGAACCAGAACATCGAAATTCCGAAATATAGAGCGGGTAGGGCGAGGAACACCCATATGCTCCGCCATTTCGATTTGGACTGTCAGTATCAGCACCGTGCGGTGGGTTGATTTAGTATTAAGGACTCACATGCACCCATTTTAGCCCCTTGTGCATGCTCTTTAATGACCCAAACCGGATCACGTACACGGACCCGTACAAGAGGCACTGCGAGGGAGAGGAACGATGTGTTCCTCCACGTAGGGTTGGTATCAACACTCGGCATCTGTAGTAGCATGAGGATGGCCCTATAAAACAATAATCGGTGTCGCGAACGCAGTGGAACGAGCACGAGCAAGAGACGCACGTCAGGAGGAGGGCCGCAACGAGGTTCAGTGTTTTCCATCCCCTCAACATTGAATCGACCAACCCTTCCCACAATTCCTTGAACGTCCTCAACCCACGCGAGAGCTCCGTCACCTCCATATACCCCTTCATACCCTGCTCGACCTCTCTCGGGGTCAGCTGTGCGTCCTCAAACATTCTCGCGACCCGCATGAAATAGAACGTGGGGAGGCAGAAGAGAGCCAAGCTGAGATACCCCAGCTTCGTCCACCGTTCCCTTTTTGCCGCCTCAGGTGTGGAGGCGGTTGTGCCAGCGGGCCGGGCGCGGAAAGGGTTCTTGAGCACGAACAGCTGCTCGCCTGCATCCGCGGCGCGGTGAACTTGGGGATCGCCTGTCCTGGCATCCGCAGAATGGCCATGGATAATATGGGAAGTCACAGGCTCGGGCTGAGGGGCGCTCTCTCCTGCGGGCGCTCTCGTCTCGATGGCCTGAGCTGTGGTGTGGGGCAACGGTCCTGTTGTACATAAGTTGAACACGCCCTCTGAAAATGACACAGCGAAAGGACGGCACCTCTTTCAGAGTTGATGACGCTTAATTCATGTACGGGTGATAGTGAGGGGGAGAGCGAGGGTGAGAATGAATCCGGGGAGGCTAGTACTCGGGCAGCCAACATGCTGTCATCATTCATCCTTGGACTAGGGTCTGCCGCAATTGCAAAGTTTGGTTTTTGGGGAGCCATGATTGGCGGGGTGTTGGCATCCCCGTGCCAGTGGTACTTGTAATATTGGTGAGCGTCCAACACTGTCAACACCGACATGTCAATCTGATGGCAGCCGATGCGATGCAATAATGAGGTCAAATTACCAGGTCAAAGAAACATCACAATTGTGCTCCTGATCAGCCACCATTTCTGTTCCGCTTTGCTGAACATTCGCTATGCCCAGCCTGCGTCCGTCTCAATGTATGGGCTATCTTCTTAAGCATCCGCCTTCGCGTCTTCACTGTTCAGCGACGCCATGCTGTAACGCCTACGAGTAATGCTACGCATTCCCCACCCATATCTTTCTCTTGTCTTGAATGCATAGCGTACTTCTTCGTCCAATAATATGATGGTCAACCTATTGTCGTCGTTATGTTCCCCCAAGTTTAGTCTCCTGTTGTTCCTATCCGCCTGCATTTATTATCTCCTACACCGCTCCTTCTAAGACTTGTGATGTCGCGCCAGTAAAACGATATAGCAAGGGTCAATAGCTCCACTGCCTCGAGGCTTTCATACTTGCTTAAAGCCCTGATGCACCCATTCTCAGGCTGTAGCTTAACCTAACCTAACTAGTAAGCATCCAAATTAGTGAGCGCCAGCATAGCCATTCCCACCTTCGGGCTGACAGTCATCGCTCCCCCGTTTCTTGACAATAACGTTATTAGGTTGGATGGCGCAGCATTTCTCGAGCCAAGGACTAAGTAGGCAATGTCAAGAACACCGGGTACGCACGGTCAGCCAAACAATGAAAAAAGCATTATGCCCCATCTCTGCTGCGACCTACGCCAATCTCCGCCATCCCTCGTGCTGACATTGAAAGCACTATGCCAACATATTATGACCCTGCAATTGCACTTGAAGGGCGGAACAAGGCGTTTATCCCCATCGAGAACAAAATAATTTAATTATCCAAGCTACATAAGGTAACTCCGTGGTAATTCCGATGGAGATCGCCGCAACTAATGACCATGACGGCACGGCGATCCAGTCGCATGGAAATTCAAACGCCGCGGAGTTTCAACGAGCCGCTCTCTCCATCCCCCACATCATGCATCTCAATATGATTACTGCTATGACCGAATTTGCTTTACCCAAGACCAATCTGAGGATCAAGTTTCAACTGGCACCGCCGAACACAACATGGGATATGGGAGCGGCTTAGCTTCGGAGCCCAAGTTGCCTTAATTGGTTTTTTGGCCGTTCATTTGGTTGCTCAACGTGCAACCTGCTTGCGTATTGTGTCAGGGGCTGTTCGGACATTTTTTCCCCCAATGCTCATGCCATTATATATATATCTGCTTTGTGCCTTCATCGGGAAATGATGTGCCACAGGTAAACAAGTGCATTCATTCCTGGACTGCAGCCAGCTCCATGGATTGTATTTCACGAAGAACAAATGTTCATCGCCTTCCATGTCAGGAATGCAATGGGATTTAACAACTACTTACTTGCATTTCGATCCTATCCCCATCTCAATCCTCCAACTCTGGCAGTACCTCAATCCGTGAGTCCCCCAGCGCATTCGTCCGCCGTACCTCGGTCTGCTTATGTTCATACCTTATACCATAGACTTAGTGATGCATTTCCTATATCCATTCGGAGGACGAGTTCACGAGACTCAGAAACCTGGTCCCGGGCTTGTGACTCCTCCTGGTTTTCTGGACGATGAGCCATTCGAGCTCACACACCCTTTCGACGTCAGTACCGATCCTCCGGAGCGTCCAGAGCGTCCCAATAGCACCACCCCAGACGAATGCGGATGCACCGACACCAGTGTCATCATCATCTGCCTACCCGCAATCATTGACTACATAATTGGGTTCATCGGCTACGTGCTCGCGCTCAGCGTGAGGCCGGTGTATATCAGCATTTTTCACCTCCACATCCCCGAGATCTATTTTAAGCGGGTCGCCAAGGTGTTTGAGGACGCGAAGTTGAGCAAGCGGGACGTTCAGCAGGTTTTGAAGGGGGTGGATCTGGACGACACGACCGCGTTGAATAGGTTCACGGAGTCGTGGGAGTCGTTTGTTGATACGCTGTTAAGGGAATGGAAGATGCTCAACCTTGTTTCGACTCTACTGCTGACGTGCGTCCCTTCCTCGTTCAACAGCGTTTGGTTGTTTTATACTCACTTAGGGCAATCCTCACGCTGATCCAGATGCAGGGAATCAAGAACGACCCTGTATCGAGGATCACATCATTGTTCTCCCTTTTGTCTTCGCGCTGACGAGCCTCTCGTACGGGTGCTTATACAGTATCCGGTTTGGATCGCTAAGGAGCGTGTCCAGGGGGTTGTCCTGGGTGTATGTGAGTCCTTAAAAACTAAATGCGCGGTGCGGATATTGACATACGCGTGCGCGGCAGGAAGCAGAGAAGTCCAAAACATCGATATGGTGGAGCGTATGGGTGTTCCTCGCCATACCCTCTGTATGGCTCGCATAGTCGATGCTCTGGTTCATTACCACTGTCCTCCTGTTCGTGTGGCGCTCCGATCCACAGGGCGACGTCGACCCGTATCCACGGTTCAACTTTGCAATGGTGTTAGCTTCGCGGATCATAATTACGGCGCATTGTGGGATAGGGCTGGTATACTTTCTATTGATCGCGATGACGCTAAGGAAATACGGGATGTCGAGGGAGCATCTTGCGAATTCGGGCGCGGATATTGCAGAGAGAGGAGAGGCGCGCGAAGCTCTCAGAGTAGTGGACGGTCCCGTTATCCTAGCCGCCCTGCAGACATAAGAACTCGCCTCCTAACACTCTGCCCCCATATTTCTTCTAGATCTATCTCGGTGTGGACAAAGCAACGCGTTAGCTCTGCCTACCGCAGGGCATCGAGGTCGTCGGTGTGGGTCCTCGGGGGCGGGTGCCTGAGACGATCACCAGTACGTTGAGAAATACACGAACTCGCATATTATGTAGATATTCAACAGTGCGAAAGGAGGAATGCAAGTGGCGGTGAAGCACAATCGTGAGGATCTTGACATGAGAATCTTGGCCTCATTGTTGCACCGCAGGTGTTAGAATGTCCGCCTCGTGGTCGTCATGGCATCACTGAAGGCACGAAAGCGGATGGATGCCTGAGACGATAGTCCGTATATTGAGACAGACGCAGGCTGGGCATAAGTGAATATTCAACAAAGCGAAAGAATGCAAGCGGTGGATCGGAAGCACAATTCATCGTGATGTTGACCTCATTATTTCATTGCAGCTGTCAGACTGACATGCTGGTGATATCCGTAAGTTGTAGGCGCTCGCCGAACTTACAAGAACCATGTGAACGCCAAAACCACCCACCAACCCCCAATTCGCGGCCGATTCTAGTCCAGAAGAGAGTATATTGACCCGAGACGAATCCGTTCTTTCTTTTGAAACAAAGCCAGGGAGTTCTTCATCTTCTGATAACAATCTTTATGATTTTTAAATACTCCATCACCATGTCTTGTTAGAGATTGGCCGTTTTTCATGGAAGCTAAGTAGTGCACAAGTCGCTAGATTAGGCTACAGGCAAAACGTGACCCCCTCCCTTGTCCATTTCCGTGCTACAGAGGCCAATGACCAACTTCCAGGTCAGAGATGGTAAAGGACACACGGGATTTTCAAAGGAACTGCTTGAAAGCTTCGTAACAGGACAGAACGATGTGGCGATTATCCAAAGGTTTCATGCCCTCGCTGTGACGGCGGGCAGGTCTCGGAACCGTGGGAAGATGGGCGTAAACAACAGTTTCGTGCGCAGGATACTCGCCGAGTTGAACAGCACGAACGAGCTCAGTAGTGATCGGAATCTTGTAAAAGGTCGGCATCGTACCCTTCATCGTGATACCAGGTATAACCTTGTTCTGAAGGGTCGGTAAACCGAGAGCTCGAACGCGCGTGTTGTTGTTGTTGTAGAAGGCAGCGATTGCCTCTGCAATGAGCTGAGGCTCTGGATCCGAACCATCCAGGTGCCTTTTATCTTCTTGGACGAGTAGGAGGATATCGGAACCGTCCATGATGCAGACGTCAGTCTTAGCGTGTCTCTGCTCGCCACACACCCAAAACGGAAGGTCCTTTCTTGTCCTCGCAACTCTACCCACTGCTCTACCCGTGTAGCTGAGAACCCTGAAAAGTTGGACGGCGAAGTCGTCAACGGCAGACTCTTCGCCAGGTGGGATGGCTATCGCGAGATCCATGGTGCGCAGGAGGATGTAAGGGTCATCGTGCTGGGTGGCAGCGGCGTCAGGTGCGATGAGGACCTCATTGTCGACGTGTGGTTGTGGAAGATTGGCAATGCCAAAGAAAGTTTGGGAATCTTGGTATTCAACACTGATATTGTAGGCGAGCAGATCGTTCGGGGTCCAGTCGCGGCCTGGCTTGGAGGTGCGTATGATGTTGGCCATCCTACGACTGCAGACGAGCGGAAAGAGTGTGAATGTGAACAAAATGCACTCACAATGATCAGAATTTATAGGCGTTTCCTTTTTCGTTCAATTATGCCTCAGTCACATGACTTTGCACATTAGCGTTGTCCTCCCTCTGGGGAATGGGGATAGAAGAACTCATTATCGAAGGTAACGTTATATCACGTACGGGCCTTTTGAGTAACTGGGTGACTATCCGCAGGGTTTAGAAACCTAGATTATTTTCCAAATCGCTCGAAATGGCTATCGCCAGGGTGCCGCTTGACGTCGCTTAGGTTCGGGGTCCTGTTTGATGGAAAACCGACCATTTCTAAACTTTGATTTGAAGGAGGCCTCCTACCCCCCCCTCCAGACCAAATTCTGCGTTCCTAGCCCTTGCCGACCCATGTTAGGAAGGTGATCGGGATCATTTATCTCCGTCCAGTGTTATCTCACCAGCATTATCTCCCCTCCTTCGCATTGTCTCCCTCCTGCGCGCTACATCCTTCCTTTATGTTTGCGCTCCCTCCTCTATGTTATCACCACTGCAAATGGGCACCTATGAGTGGAGGTATGAGTAAGTAGCAGTGATGGACGGTCATGACCAGAAACAAAAAGTCATGGTCAAATGACCATAACATCTACAAAAAGTCGGGAACCTGGCGAAGCTCGCCAGGTCAGGTGATACATTGGCCAACGCTTGCCAGGCCTGGCGAATATGTCACCAGGCGGTATGAGAGTCACCATGCCTGGCGAAAATGTCACCAGGCCATATAAAGTCACATGCCTGGCAACATGTCACCAGGAAGTATGAAGTTCATCAGGCCTGGAGACGTACCCCCTGCCTGCTAAAGTTCACCAGGCCATCACCATGGCACGCCCTGGCGGCCACGTTTAGGCTTTTAGCCATGGTCATCCAAAACTTCAAGTTCATTTGACCTCCCTCATTGTCAGTGCATCACGTGTGCAAGATTTTCCGCATCGCATCTCGCCTGCTGCTTACTCCTCCTTCCTCACTGCGCTCATCTTGTCTCCCTCCTCGCCCCGGCATCTCCTGTTGTGCGCCCCTCCTTCTCACTCGGCCTGTCTCCAGAGTACCTGCCGCCTCTGTCTGCATGCCCTCCTGATCGCCACCATATCGGCCATATCGTGTCTTGAATTTGAAAATTTGAAGTCGGCGGCGATCAATAGTGGGTATATGTGTGGACTTTTTGTTCTTTTTGACACTGAACACAAACAGATTTGGTGATTCTTGCAGCCAGGACGCAGCTACTAGTACTCGTTACAATCAACGACTAACCAGAACTTGAAACGCTCATAAATGAGTGAGTCCCAAAGCTTTCTGAGCCCTTCGGGATGATCTGAACGACCATGGCTGTCAAACACAGACATTGGCATTCAGTCAACTCAAATTGTCAGACACGGAATGAAGCAGTGAGTCTTTCACATGACTGGAACAATCTGACTATCGAAACCGCAGGAACCCAACCATCAGACTCACGTCGTTTCTGTAACCTCTAGCAAGCCTGTCGATAAGCGCGCGGCCAGTCCTCTCAGCAATTTCTCGGATGAAGACGGTCGCACTAATCCACGCATACGGCAAGGATCAGCCATCAGGAAGAAGCACGCCAAGGCTGTTGCACCACACCGACAGTCGTGTACAAGAAATTGCAATCATCATAAATGAGCAAAGTCCGGGCCCGAAGCCTTCTATTAATCAAGCGCGATGTAGTTACAAATTGTAATGATAGTAATATAAAATGTATTTTACTTGTGATAATGAAACCTTCCTGGCAGGATTGGCCAACATGAAAACCTTCCTGGTGAGATTTGGCCACTGAAGTCCTGGCGGGTGAGTTTCGCCAGCCAGAGGATCGTTGAGCTGACTTCCGACCCAGGTCATCCTTCAAAAGGCCTGGTGAATCTCGCCAGGCCTGGAAAGGGTCTGACCCCGCATGGCGAGGGTTGACCAGTCATCTGACTTTTTGTTGATGAACTAGTCAATGACTGTCAATGACCGTCACGACATGCTTGACTGTGGCTGTGTGACCATGTCCAAATTACATCAGCCTTATCGCCTGTAAATAGCGACCTGCGCCATAGCCTTCGTTATCGTGACTATGTCGCTGCATCGGGCCTCGATAACCTTAATATCCTGTGAATCTCATCACGCACCCCACGGTCCCCACCGATATCCCGGATCCTTCGATCAATCACTCTCTGAGGCATGCCAAAGGCCAGCAAACGGTCGTGGTGGTGGGATCACTATGAAGACCACCCATCTTTCAGAACTGGTCAGGGAGGCCCAGAAGGCTTTGCTGGTGCGGCCCTCGAGTGGAAAGCATAAAATTTACTGCAAAAAATGTCTAAATAGTCATATTCTCACCGCTATGCAACAAGATGAGGAGGAAGTCACATTAGGTCATCGCACTATTGTGCGCAATCAGCAACAGATAGAATCTCACTGTACGTCTCAAGATCCGTCATCCTGCATCTGCATTTTTAATGAAATACAATAGTGTGGACGCTGAAAGCTGAGGCAACACAAACCGGATATGGATGGATATCATCTGCTGGTAGCACTGCTCTCAACCATCTACGAACTTGCGCGCTCGTTAGCGAACCTGTAAGATCGACAGCAGAAGATGCATGTGCCCCTAAATATGCCTCTAATTCTCCCACTGCTAGTCGGCGACGGCGACGTGCCAACCAGGGCATGCTTGAACCTGGTATCATGCCAATGATGCCATCTATATCATTTACAGCTCCTGGTCCTTTGTCAATGCCAGCCCCCTCTATGCTACCTAGTGACAGTCCGAGCATCCCACGGCTTGATTATCCAGAATGGGGTGAGTCTATGGCTCAGACTTGTCACCCTGCCTCTTCTGACTCAGTGGCAGGATCATCTTATACTAGTAGTGATCCTCGTGCTCCATCACAGAGCGCTTCGGTTTCAGCATCACAGAGTGCCATTTCTCAGGCTGTTTCAGCTCAGTATCGTCGTCAATCAAATCCAAATTATACAATAGACCCTACCCTCATTTGGTCCCCGGAAAAGCAGAAGAGTTTTGATACTCACATTGCCCGTATGACAGCATCAGCAGGCTTTCCCCTTTCTTGGGTTGATAATCTGGAATGGATTGACTTTTGTACTACATTTGTGCCTGCTGCAAAGCTCCCCTCACGACGTACTCTTACCTCCCGTCTCCTTCCCACGGTGGCCACAGAACTTCGCACAGCAGCAAGAACAGCTACAAAAGGTCAAAATGCAACGCTCCAAGCTGATGGCTGGACAGGCATGAATAACCATCACCTCCTGGCATTTATGATCACAGTTAATGGCAAAGTATGTAGATAATTATTAATTTGGATCTTTGGCCTCTCTAATCAAGTCTTAGGTATATAGTGTGAAAGTTGATGATATATCTGAGGAGCGGAAGACAGCCAAGAAGCTTCTTGAGCATCTTGAAGTTGCCATGAAGGAAGTGGGAGAGAAATGGGGAGCTAACTTGGTAGCTATAGTCACTGATGCTTCAGGGGAGTGTCGAAAAGCACGACGAATTCTTGGAGAGAAACACCCATCACTTGTGGTGCTTGACTGTTATTCACATCAGGTGTGCTTATCACTTGTATTATTTGCCATCACATTGATTTATTGATTTCACTGGAAATCAGATCAATCTCGTAGTTGGAAAGTACTTCAAGTTGAATGCAGGAGTCTTGACATATTCTGACAGGGCAACACAACTCATTACATGGCTCCGCAGCAAAACACTTGTTCTTGCTATGCTCCGTAAAGTTCAAACTGATGCAAATTTGACTCCTTTGACAGTCATATGAGCTGTCCTCACAAGATGGACAGCACATTATATGGCTTATTGACATCTCCTTGAGCTTCGTCAAGCACTGGAAAGTGTTGTTGCCAATGATGCTATGCAGTCTAGGGATGAAGACAAGACTGTGATTACAGGTGATGCAAGTGCAAAGCGCAAATCACATCAAATGGTCAAAATAATAAAAGATCCACTGTTTTGGCACTCTATTGCACAGTTGGCTGGTTATCCCATCTTGTTTCTTTCTGCCAAGCTGATTGTTTCATTGTTGCAGCATGAAGCATCATCTTGAACCACTTGCCATTGCAACCAACATTACACAGGCATCATTCTGTCGCCTTGATCAGGTACTTATGACATTTGGCCACCTTGTGATGCAATACCAGTCTATGACTGATCCAGAAGACACTGTGGGCTGTACAGCAATTATTGAGAGTATTGAGGCACGTTGGGCAACAGCAGACCAAGAGGTCTTTATTGCTGCTGTTGTTCTCAACCCATTTTACCAGAGCATAGTGTTTTCCCCACTCCAGTTTCTAACTAATGCAGGAATTCATTCCATGCTTGGCCATCTTTGGCAACGCTTCTATGGGGAAGAACCTCCACCTGAACTCCACCAGCAAATTGGTGGCTATTTGCATGGTACTGATCTATTCAGTGATCTCAAGACTGCTTGTGGGATAGCCCAAGTGGTTGCAACTAGAGAAGTACTGATTTTTGTATCAGAATACAAGCAGCACTAAGACCATAACTTGTTGACAGTCCAAAACCCCTGACCCTGTGCTGCTCTATGATGAATTTTGCTTCATTGGTCGGGAACCTCCAGCCTTCATCCATCTTGCCAAGCACATCCTCTCTATTTCTGCCAATTCTGCATCCTGTGAAAGACTCTTCAGTGTATTTGGTAATATACTGACCAAAGTATGAAACTGCCTTTGAACTAACAACATGGTCATCCTTGCTGAACTCAAGATGCATATCCATGATGAACATGCTCAGAAGGACACCAAGAAAAGACTCAAACGAGTATTTCAGGTTCACACAGATGCAGAAAGGGCAGCAGCTCCATTACCATCATTGCAATCCCCCCACACAGCACCTCTGCAGCAGCAGCCTGTCAATTTCCCTGAGGCATTGGCCACTGACACACAGGGATCAGATGCCCATGACAATAATGACGATGGGCATGGCATCTCTCACTCTCAATTGCCAATGAATTCATTCCGGTCAATGATGGAACAACAATCACAATCAGTTGATGACGATGACACAGATAGCACACCTGTTAGGTTCTCATCAATTGGCCTGACACCCATCAAGTCCCTCTTCGACTTCAGCTGTTCACACTGGGTTGACATGTATTCAAAAACATCAATCCGTGGCTTTGATGAAGAGCTAAAGCTGTATGAGATGCTGGATTTGGATGCTGAGGGGGAAGATGATGTTGGGATTGATGTAGATGATGATACAGGGGATGTATTGATGGGTTAAAACTTGTACNAAATCCGGTTTTCCATCTCGTCGCTCTTCCACGCGACACGTTCAATTCACCAACAATCACCGAACCGATCGCAAGCGTCAACGACTAGCCTAAGTTACCGCATGATCATTGCTAACTGAGCAATGCCGTTTGAATCAACAAGAAGATCATGAATTACTTCCACCAACTCAGTACAGTATCGTGCCAGTGTAACTCGAGTCGTATGCATACTGAAGCCTTTGGAGCCAAATCTTAAGCATTCCAACGACTTCGCTCAACTCGGATAGCTCGTGATTGATGGTGAGGCGAGAAAGATGGCGCTGGAAGGGAGGAAGTTAGTTGCTCCGAGTGGTAAGAGTCGATAGTGAAACAGCAGAGTGAGCAGCGCAGATGAACCAAAAGCACATATACCCGTTTACACCATTCATACAGACAGAAAATACAGATCATCCAACGTCCAACGGCACCCACGGCATAGTTTCTTGCTGACATCAAGCTACTCTGACCTCTTTCGATGGAAAATCACTCAGACTTAGGCGTCCTTTTCTTCAATCGCACTCGCGCATTCTGTGGAGTAATCGTTATTAACGGTATCCACCGGCATAAATCCTTTTCCTGCTCGGCTCTTGTTTTCAACTCCAGGTCGGCGGGGAGCAAAACCTCATATCGGCGAATCAAATTGGCAAGGATGCATGTACCTTCTGTTACAGCAAATCGTTGACCTAGGCAGCTTCGCTGTCCTTGGGCAAATCCAGCGACTATGGAGGTATCAGAACGAAGCACCCGAAAAATTTGGGCTATGTACATGCATCCCGTGGCCACTTGTAGGTCTCGGTGTCAATGAACCGCTCCGGTTTGAATTTGCTAACATCGTCGCCCCAGTGAATTGCTAAATGGCGTCAATGTGAAACCTTTATTCCAGACCAGTTATCACGCACGATTATAATGCAGCGCATGAATATCCAGGATAACCATGCTTCCAGCCTTGATAGGTGTGTTTACCACTTTCACGTCTTCTATAGTACCGTCTCTGTTTGTAGTAAATCGACGTGTCTTGAGAATGGTATCGGATAAAACGGTTTTTCCCAGTCGTGATGCAGATGAGAATAACCGCAGTGTCTCGTGGAATATCGCAATGATGTATTCCTGCACAAAAATCAGCGAAGATTCGTGACATGTTATTTCATAGGATCAAGCTTAAACTCACGAGGTTCTGCATAGAGTTTTTATATGCCTAGATCCAGTATTAGCATTGTTGTCATTCAAATCAAAGTGCGTACGAGGGAGACATCGAGGACATGTGGGGTATCAGGCCATAGTCGAGATACCTCTTCATACGCCTTGGCCTGTACTTCTGGATGTAGAGCAAGCAAACAAAGCGCAAAACAAATGGATTTGGATGCTGAGGGGGAAGATGATGTTGGGATTGATGTAGATGATGATACAGGGGATGTATTGATGGGTTAAAACTTGTACAATAAATCATGTGGGTTACATATGTACAGTACAGGAATATTACCGTACTTAGAAGGATTCCGGGTACTGCTAGTACTAGGATGAGTGATCAAGCCTGGCTTGTCGTCTTGGACACGGGGGTGGTACCCTGAACTAGTGGCCGTGTTGTGGTCAAGTCAACCAAAAGTCAAGTCATGACCAAGTCATAACCGACGGCTGACTTTCCTTAACTGTCAATGACCGGCACAACACT
>JAENRT010000018.1:179374-263595 GCA_032173475.1 Amanita phalloides | reverse complement strand
ACAAACCGTGTGCGCCGTAGTTTTCTTTGCAGATGTCAAACGTACTGCAATCTACGAAGACTTGGCCTTACATGCCGGCAAGTAGAACAACTGCCGACGGTCAGTAAAAACGCGTAACATATACGTTTGTTGTTACTTGCAAAAGTATCCGACATGATTTCGTCATCCGTTAGCGCGTTCCCCCTCCCGCTTCTCGTTCATATTAGATTTACGAGAGTCTCAACAGTGCGCGCCGAACGTCCCTGTACCTAGGCGCATCCGGCTGAGGGTCGGCGACTTCCTTGGCGGCTTCAGTGGAACAACGCGTCTCTGGCATGAGAGATAACCCTGCATGTGCAACTTGAGTGACCAACGGCTGACAGCGTCATCGTCCATGCACGAGAAAGATATGGGATGCGGATAGCCTTCGCGATGGGAAATACAACGGCTGGTGTCAACGCAACAACCTCTAACTTGTTGACATGGTCATCAGAGAGCTGCCAACGTGTATTTGGGTTTCGTTGTCGAATTTGCTATATAATCTTTTGTCGATGACGGGCCGCTGGTCAGGACAAGGGAGTCATTATAGCCATCTTGCACCAAAAGCCAGCTGAAGCGATGATGAGAAAGCTTATCTTACTCTTATCGATAAGCTATACATCATAGTGATGCATGGAGGACTTGCCTGTTGAATACGTTCAGACATTCAAGATGATGTTCTGACTTGGATTCAAAGTGGCGAAACCACTGGTTCATGGTTCTAACACGTCTCGGACCACACGTAGGCATTATTTGCCTGGAGAGAGTTAAGCGTCAATCACAGAGATGACTTTGCGGAACAGATCAAACTCATTAACGCATTCTTGGCACGGCCCTGTGTTTCTTCCACTCGCCTCCGCCGTCGATAAGATGTTCTTCCCGTAGATATTGAGCTTCATACTATTATGGCCTAAATCTCATTAATAAGAAGAGCAGAAAAATGACATACCGGCTCAGTATCTTTTTCAAACACGCCCGCTCGTTAGTGATAAACCGGAACGCGTCAGCATCGGATATAAATAAATGGAAGCCGAAGTCAGAATAGACAGAGGACAGACAGGTGTCCGTACCTTTGAAACACTACAATCCGGCACATCAGCTTGAATAGTTGAGTTCTAAGCAAAACTCACGCGAAAACTTGGCATATAATGTCCATACTCCCTGGCCTAGGATACCAAGGCGCTGTGATGAGTGCCATCAAAAGAAAGGGTGTACCATATGACCTCTTTCCAGGCCTCCCTGCGGAGAGACCGTGATGGAAGGCCGACGGAGTCAGCAGCCAAACAAATTACAGTACGACACAAGCAGAAACAATACTGACCCAAGATCCCCTCAACGCTTTGCGCCACAGAACCCACTTGCGAAGGATGGTGCTGATCAGCCAAATCCCAGCAGGGTTGTAGCGGCGAGCTTGGGTACGGCGGACGATAACGACGAGGACAGCGACAATGCCATGGGGTGGTGGAGGTCCACAGATACTTATCTGATCCTGGCCCTGGCGCTTTATGTCGGGACTCCTTGCGTTTCATGTTCATGATACATTGATAGGCCATGCAGCCCCCCGATCACTTCCAAATTCGAGCCTCAGTGAAATGATACTTGCCACAATGGCGCACTGATGCAGGTGACGGTGGTTCGTACCATATGTCACGCGTCACTAGTCACTGCTCCAGTTTGATTGATGGTCACAATATGTCTTGACATTAAAACTCCGATTTATTGGCAGTGACTGTCGGTGCCAGCACCAGTTCTTCTGTGCGCTCCTCAGGTCCCCAAATGACCGCGCACGCACACCGCATCGGCGAGCTTGGTTGGGGCTGATCATCTTCGTGTGGGTGCAGCGATGGGGCTCCCACCGAAATGGTCGAATATATCTTTGTTTCTCTCCAAGACGTTTGCAGCATGTTTACCCCGAGTCATTCCCTTGGTTCCTTGGGCACATCTGTTCAAGGTGGAGGTCTATATTCCTGTCCATGATCAAACATTTTTGGCGCAAAATATCTATCTTTTATCCCACGCCTTGGGATTATGATCATGACTATGGAGCGTTGTCCGTTTCTTCTCCAACGCAAGCCAGAAGCTCCATTCTCTTTCCATTTACATTGTCCGGACACTGTGACAACTACTCACAAGGCGCATCTGATATCTTTAATATTCTGGAGATGATGACTGATGAGTCAATGCGCTGGGATAGTCTGTTGTTCGACGCTCTCCTGCCCGAAAGATCTGTTGCTATTGGCTCGTGCCAAATCGTATCAAGAATCGTATTCCCTGCTACGGACGGTTCAGCTGCATACCAACCGGTCCGCAGGAGAACCATTGAATGACATGTTCCCAAAACAGCTCCATCTTGAATGCCATCGAAGTGTCACCTTCTGGCTGGCAGTTCAACTGGTCAAACTTGACGGACGTTGTCGTGCGCTATTATGCGAGATGCGATCTTACCGCTCTATCACAGATGACGAAACTAAGAGCGACTCTCAATGAATGGTAATTACTGTGATGATACTCCCTCTGATGTCATCGTCCTTCCCAGACTGACCAGCCTGGTTTGCGGTCTACCTTGGTTACCTCTTTTAAACGCCCCCGCACTTGAGACGCTCTCCGTTTATGATATCGATAGGAAACTCCTTCGACGTCGTGCTATCCTTATACAAAGGTCCTCCTGCGACATCTCGCATTTCGGTAATACATACAACTCAATCGGCACGTTCTAGAAATCATTAGGCATACTCCGAACCTCATCAGTTTAAATCTTCATGACATCCACGACATTGGACTTGTCTTGGAGAAACTTACCGTCCGACAGAACCTGGACCCGGACAGCTAGTGCGCCACATGGAGTCATTGGATATTATCTATAATTATGCACATGACACAATCGCTGCCTGAGGCAGTTGCCTGATTTGATTTCATCACGGACTGGCACCAACAGCTCACCATGCCGGTTGTGCGGAGTTGCGGAGGTTGGAGATATGTAGGAGTCTCCTGCCTCTTGCGTCACCTGACACCTTGAAGACCATTGCTACGCTGTGCAATGAACGAGGGGTACAATCCATATGGCTCCATAAATGGATCAAGTTTAAGCAAAAACAAAGTAACGAAGGACGACTTGGGTACACACGATGCGAGAAGTAGTGGCATACATCTATCAGACACGAACGACAAACTCAACACTAGCTCTGTGGCATGGATCGACGAGTCGTAGCACCTGTCTGCCGTTGTCATCATCTTTTGCTTCGCGCGCATTCACGGCCGTATCTAGTCATTTCATCCTCTCTCAAAGCACGTCTCAGATCACTGTAAATTATGAGTCCCTACATGTAAAGACCCGAACGAGTACGCTCAATTAACTGTCGATAGAACGTTTGTGTGGATTCCTAAGATGACGTGACTAGTCCACACGAACACTCAGGCTGATCCCAGCCAATCACAACTGAATAACCGCATGCGCAAGGCGTATCATGACGTTGACGGATAAACGGATAAGTCATTCCGTTTTTGGTCGGAGGCTTTATGGGCTACGTATATTCAAGTTCGGTTTGTCTTGCTATGATGCTATCACACACGCTGCTGGCCATACACGGTACCGCCATGCCTTCCACTGGTAACGCCGACGCTGGTCGTCAACCTCTCACCTTCATCTTCATCGATAACAACACCGTGTTCATTTCGCTGCGGACGTCAGTTGCCAGAGCTTGAAAGGAATAGTGCAAGGCCCGTCCACCGCGAGGCAAGCGTCGTCGTCCTTTACTCGTCTATGCCACGAAAGCTGCACATCTGGAATGTTACAAAAGATGTGCTCAAGAAATGAAAAAAGACATCGATTTGAATGATGAATGAGTGAACCAGGCTTGTCCTTGTCAGTGCTGACAATACAATTGCCTAGCAGACTGCGGATATGCGGACAGAACAGGGAGTGCGCAGAAGAGCATGAACAAGTGTCAATAAAGTGACAAACCTTTTATAGTCTGCGGTCACCATTCGCTTGCGACATTCAAAATTTCTAACGATCTGTCAACTAACGCAATCGATAGATTAGACGGGCGAGTGTGGAGCAGATAGGCTATGGAAAAAGATAGCCCACGGAACTCCACAATTATGGGGTGGAGAGACCTTGCAAGCAAGGTTATGTTGTACAGATATCTTCAAAGTTGCACCATACATACTACTAGTACATACACAAAATCACTAATCATGATTGCGCATATCCAGCTCCTGCTGAGTGATAATCTAACTATGAGCAAAACGGGAATCTCCAAAACAAGGATTATGATTTGAAAGAGACGCAGTACGCGAGCCAGTTGGGGTTGGTACAGCCAGTGTTAATTTCGGGATTCCATGTGATAATATTGGTCAACGTGATACTGAATTTGGCCTCGACGGCAGAGCAGGTATCACCCGACACCACAGTATAATATGACAAACAGCCATTGTTATTGTCCCAGGCGCGACGTTAGGAGTGGTCCAGTAGTAGTCGACGGTGAGAAGGGAACAGTTGGCAGGACGCAGTACGCCAACCCAAGAATGAGGTTAGTACAATCCGAAGCTAAGCCCGGAATTCAACTCGTCGAGCTGAGAATTGCTAAGCTGAAATTGGTTTTCAATGGAAGGACACCCATCGCCGGTCTGGACGGTATAATATTGTGCACATGCTTTAGTAGCATTGGCGTAAGCGTTCGTTGGTCCTGCTGGCCAATGGCAAAGTATACCTGCCCATCGGAAAGACGATGCAGATCGCCGAGCCCCACAGGCGGCAGAGATCCGCTGTTGAGCTCGGGGTTCCAAGTCGCCAGCATGGAAGCGTTGACGCCAACCAAGCCGCCACAAGAGCTGAGGGTGTCGCCAGTCTTGGAATAAATAAGCTCCAGCACAAACAAATGTGGATATCAATGTATTCACCTGTATGTCGTAGTAACCGCCCACAGGCAACAGAACGCGTGCCTGCGCAATATTTGTGGAGCCGAAACACCAGCGGCTGTCATGGTCCTGTTGATGTACGTTAAAGTGTAGTTCGCCGTGGGAATTGGGTAGCTAATAACAGTAGCGCTAGTAAAATTTGTTGTGGGGAGCGGTGCAGATGTAATGGATTGAAGAGGAGGGTATGGTGCCACACAGTAATAATATCCCGTCCATAGATTTGTGCAATTGACGTTGATCTCTAGAATACACAGGTCAGCTAATCAGCGCGTGGAAGAGCGACGAGATGGAAAACCGGATTTGCTGAGTAATCCTCGATCGTCACTACTATCTTTCCGCATTAGTAACGCTGACGGCCACTACCACGCCGTGTGCCTGACCCGCAGTTATTGGCAGCCATTTTCACAACAAATTGGGCCTAAAGCACTCAAACACGATGTTGGAAACACAACATGGTACTACAACGGAACAGATAACAGCATAGCAAAAAAAAAAGTAGTGTGGACTACTATATTCACCCCGCTGTTAAAAAGCGCTACTAGTAGTTGTGACTATTCCGAGGCTTTCCGAGAGCCCATCTCAGCACGGAGCGCCACAGAACCCCTGGCCCCTCTTTCTCCATTGCGTTTCTAGAATTTGCATTTGTCGTCTTTTTCAATCCTGGGCGGACCCGCTATAGATCGGTGACATCCACGATTCAGAGCAACTCCCACCACACGAGATCGGGACCCATGCATACTCATCGAATAAAAGTGTGACACCGTGTTACACTACCATGACAGAAACCGTGCGAAACCAAGACCACGATGAGACCTCCAACGGCGGAAGCCGCAAGAGATCATTCGGGGTATACAACGCGACGTTCGGGGCGTGAGCGTGGACGCCTGGACCGATCTTGAACACGACATTCAACGCACGCAGGTATAGTATGATATCGCCTCAATCGATGGAGGATGGGGGTGGCACTGGCAAGTAATCTTGTAACTTACGGATTGATCCCACTCTGCGTCCAGAAACGGGAGAGGATGTCCTTGGGAATCCGTCGACAATCGCATATGTACTCTTCTCACTAACCGATATCAAAGCATCGACTCGCGCAATTCGTGGATATGTGTCCTAGCTCAGACAATCAAGACCGTAAAAGATAGTCTCTCGACATGCAGCACTCAGCGCGGGCACAGGAAGAACTTTGGCAGACTTGTGCCAGATTGATTGTCAGTGCCCGGGGTCACGGTATGCCATTTTTCAATCCAGAGTTGTCTACAGCCGACAGAACCTCAGAATGTCTACATAGCCCCATGATGCCGCCATTGTCGATGAAAAAACGGCACTAGAAGTGATATCGACTGGCTCTTCATTTTTGGATGAATTAAGGCACGCGACCAATATGAATCCAGCTCAGTCGTTTAAGATATAATTGCAGCGGCTCAAGGTCCCATGGAAGCTGAGTCATCGCGTATTCTATCAGGAACACGACATCGCCTTGACAATAGTTCCGCCATACATTGCGGTGATAAAACAACGCCGGCGAACAGATCACCCCGTCTGTCACGTCGCTTAACTTGGCCGGGCGTTACCAGTCACATTACGAGTCGATATACGTGGGACCAAAACAACATGACCTTATCCATCAAGGTACTTCCAACCCCATGGCATCGTCGTTCTCCTCGTTCTCTGCCGCCGTACCCAAGCTCGCTACAACTCTCTTAGGGATTTGGCTGACAAGTATCATCCTTCGCAAGTGGGGGTCTGTGCGCAAAGCCTTGAGGGACCTTGGGTCAGTATGCCTTGTGTCGCACTATAATTGCTTTGGTTGCTGACTACATCTGCCTTCCGTCATGGTCTTTGCAGGGATGTGCCTGGAAGAGAGGTCATTTGGATACACCCTTTCTACGTAATTGCACTCGTCATGGCGGCTTGGTATCCTAGGCCAGGCAGTGTGGGGTATTATTATGCAAAGTTTTCGCGTGAGTTTTGTTAGAACTCAACTATTCAAGCTGATGTGCTGGATTGTAGTGTTCAAAAAGTACGGAACGACCTGTCTGTCCTCTGTCCATTTCTGGACTTCAACTCCCATTTATTTTATATCCGACGCTGATGCGTTTCGGTTTATCTCTAACGAGCGGGCGGTGTTTGAAAAAGAGACTGAGCCAGTATGTCATTTTTTTCAATTCTTTCTTATAGTTATAAGATCTGGGTGTACAATAGTATGAGGCGGTCGATGTCTACGGGAAGAACATTGTATCGACGGTCAGAGGCGAGTGGAAGAGACACAGGGCTGTGTCCAAGAATGCGTTTAATGAGGTTTGATCTGTTCCATAAAATGTGATTGACGCTCAACTCTTTTTCTAGGCAAATAATGCTTACGTGTGGTCCGAAACGTGTAGGACTATAAACCAGTGGTTCTCCACCTTTGAATCCAAGTCAGAACATCATCTCGATTGTCTGAACATATTCAAACAGGCAAGTTCCTCCCATGCATCAATACGAGTATAACTCATCGATAAGAGCAAGATCACCTTTCTCATCATCGCATCAGCTGGTTTTGGTGCCAATATGGACTTTAATGACTCCCTTGTTCTGACCAGCGGGCCCGTCATAGACAAAGATTATACAGCAGATTCGACAACGAAACCCAAATATACGTTTGGCAGCTCTCTTATGACCATTGTCAACATGTTCCGGCTTGTCGCGCTTACGCCAGACTTTGTATACCCCATCGCGAAGGCTATCCGTATCCCATATCTTTCTCGTGCATTAGAAGAAGTCGCTGTCAGCCGTTGGTCACTGAAATTGCACATGCAGGGTGTTATCTCTCATGCCAGAGACACGTTGTTCGCTCAAGCCGCCAAGGGTGTCGTCGACCACCAGGCAGATGTGCCCAGATACAAAGACGTTGGCTCGGCTCTGTTGAGGACTCTTGTTAAATCTAATATGAACGAGGAAGCTGGAAAAAGGAACGTGTTAACAGATGACGAAATCATATCGGATACTTTTGTAAGTAACACACAATGTACACGTTACGCGTTTGACTGACTCTGGGCAGTTCTTCTTACTCGCTGGGCATGGTAAGGCGAAGCCTTCGTAGATGTGCAGTAACGTATTGACATTTGCAAAGAAACTACGTCACACACACTCTGTTTTGCGCTTTCCTTACTCGCTCTGCATCCAGAAGTACAGGCCAAGGCGTATGAAGAAGTATCTCGACTATGGCCTGATGCCCCACCTGTCCTCGATGTCTCCCCTGTACGCACTTCGATAGGTGAATGACAACAATGCTAATACTGGATCTAGGCATATAAAAGTTCTATGCAAAACCTCGTAGGTTTAAGCTTGATCCTATTAATGTGTCGCGAATGGCAGCTGATTTTTGTGCAGGAATACATCATTGCGATATTCCACGAGACACTGCGGTTATTCTCATCCGTACCACGACTGGGGAAAAAGGTTTTATCCGATACCATTATCAAGACACATCGATTTACTACAAACGGAGACGGTACTGTAGACAATGTGGAAGTGGTGAGCACGCCTATCAAGGCTGGGAGCATGGTTATCCTGGATGTTCATGCACTGCATTATAATCGTGCGTGATAAATGATCTGGAATACAGGTTTCGCATTGACGCTATTTAGCAATTCACTGGGGTAACGATGTTAGCAAGTTCAAACCGGAGCGGTTCATTGACACCGAGACCTACAAGTGGCCACGGGACGCATGTACGCGGCCCAAAAGTTTCGGATGCTTCGTTCTGATCCCTTCGTAGTCGCTGGATTTGCTCAAGGACAGCGAAGCTGCATTGGTCAACGATTTGCTATAACAGAAGCCACTTGCATCCTTGCCAATTTGATTCGCCGATATGAGGTTTTGCTCCCCACCGACCTGGAGTCTAAACCAAGAACCGAACAGGAAAAGGATTTATTTCAGTGGATACCGATGATGACGATTACTCCGCAGAATACGCGAATGCGACTAAGGAAGAGGGTAGAGGTTGGATGATTGTGGGCAGTCTAATTTTAGAGATGCAATAACGTCCTCCGAAATTCCTCCTAGATATGCGTGTCCTGCTTCAATGAGTTATGTAAAGATCATATCTGTGTGGTACTAAATGATTTTCATTAATTTAACCAACGTCTTGCCTACCAGATCATCTTCAACTGGGGTGTCATGGATTCAGGATTCATTTCATCTTCCTGCCATGCCACCCACTCAAGTAGTAGAGTACCCATAGCCCGACCTTCATGCACAATGATTATGATTACTCGGCAGAATGCGCCAGTGCAACTGAGGAAGATGACATCTAAACTTGGACCAAAGAGGTCAGGGAAAAGTTTATTGTCCATTGGATGAGATGCAGCAATGTAACAGCCAGTTTCCTAAGAATCAGTTCCTATGTGACAAACCTCATATATGATGCATGAGTTACTAGTGCCATCAGCAAAAAAGATCAGATTCATCCCCGGAGGGTGCTGCTGCAGGCATGACAGCCAAAGTCAACCAACACACCTTTTATAAATGCGCTTGTTTTGTAATGTTTGGATGACAGGCATACAGTGTTGTTGCAGATAGAAAACCAAGTGGCTGGGTAGACAAGACTAGCCAGGCCAATCTTCCTGAGAGTGTCCCAGGTACCACTGTAACTTACGTTTTGGATATGTTTGGGCTCAGATCACCCAGCTACTAGCGAAAAAAAACTTGGGCCTGATCAGCTTACTCTATCTGTATGACCCTCCTTGTTAGCATAGTACTGTACACAGTAATCAAAAGAAAGAACTTCATCATAAAAGAAACCCAAATAGCGCCAACAACAGGAGGGCTTGATAATCGCGACCATGCCATCTGGAGAGCACAGAGTGACATTGACCTGTCGAATCGCGTGGCCTGCGTCGTGATCAACCGATTGAACCACCGCCGACAGAGGGGCGCCTGGTCGATGTGTGTCATGTGTGCAACAACAGCAGGAACCAACAGGTGGCGCCGGAACGGAAGGAAAGTACTAGTAATGAGCTCCGTCTTTGATGGTTCAGGAACCAGTCTGATGGCTGCCATGGAGGAGGCGAAAAAGGTGTACATACCTTCCAACGCGCGAAGATTAGACACGTGCAAAAACCCTGAACGAGCTAAAATGTAGTCATCAATGAACAAGGGAGTGACTGTATGAGAGGATGGGTGGAACGCGAAGTGGAGCCGGAGCAACATAGAGGTTGGACATAATAGGGGAGGCTGGGTCTCCCTGTGGGGCNCTTCTGGATGTAGAGCAAGCAAACAAAGCGCAAAACAAACCGTGTGCGCCGTAGTTTCTTTGCAGATGTCAAAACGTTACTGCAATCTACGAAGACTTGGCCTTACCATGCCCGGCAAGTAAGAACAACTGCCCGACGTCAGTAAAAACGCGTAACATATACGTTTGTTGTTACTTGCAAAAGTATCCGACATGATTTCGTCATCCGTTAGCGCGTTCCCCTCTCCCGCTTCCTCGTTCATATTAGATTTTACGAGAGTCCTCAACAGTGCCGCGCCGACGTCCCTGTACCTAGGCGCATCCGGCTGAGGGTCGGCGACTTCCTTGGCGGCTTCAGTGAACAACGCGTCTCTGGCATGAGAGATAACGCCCTGCATGTGCAACTTGAGTGACCAACGGCTGACAGCGTCATCGTCCAATGCACGAGAAAGATATGGGATGCGGATAGCCTTCGCGATGGGAAATACAACGGCTGGTGTCAACGCAACAACCTCTAACTTGTTGACAATGGTCATCAGAGAGCTGCCAAACGTGTATTTGGGTTTCGTTGTCGAATTTGCTATATAATCTTTGTCGATGACGGGCCCGCTGGTCAGGACAAGGGAGTCATTATAGCCCATCTTGGCACCAAAGCCAGCTGAAGCGATGATGAGAAAGCTTATCTTACTCTTATCGATAAGCTATACTCATAGTGATGCATGGGAGGACTTGCCTGTTTGAATACGTTCAGACATTCAAGATGATGTTCTGACTTGGATTCAAAGGTGGCGAACCACTGGTTCATGGTTCTACACGTCTCGGACCACACGTAGGCATTATTTGCCTGGAGAGAGTTAAGCGTCAATCACAGAGATGAGACTTTGCGGAACAGATCAAACCTCATTGAACGCATTCTTGGCCACGGCCCTGTGTTTCTTCCACTCGCCTCCGGCCGTCGATAAGATGTTCTTCCCGTAGATATTGAGCCCTTCATACTATTATGCGCCTAAATCTCATTAATAAGAAAGAGCAGAAAAAATGACATACCGGCTCAGTATCTTTTTCAAACACCGCCCGCTCGTTAGTGATAAACCGGAACGCGTCAGCATCGGATATAAAGTAAATGGAAGCCGAAGTCCAGAAATAGACAGAGGACAGACAGGTCGATCCGTACCGTTTGAACACTACAATCCGGCACATCAGCTTGAATAGTTGAGTTCTAGCAAAACTCACGCGAAAACTTGGCATAGTAATGTCCCATACTCCCTGGCCTAGGATACCAAGGCGCTGTGATGAGTGCCATCAAAAAGAAAGGGTGTACCCATATGACCTCTTTTCCGGGCGCGTCCCTGCGGAGAAGACCGTGATGGAAGGCCGACGGAGTCAGCAGCCAAACAAATTACAGTACGACACAAGGCAGGAAACAATACTGACCCAAGATCCCTCAACGCTTTGCGCACAGACACCCACTTGCGAAGGATGGTGCTGATCAGCCAAATCCCCAGCAGGGTTGTAGCGAGCTTGGGTACGGCGGACGATAACGACGAGGACAGCGACAATGCCATGGGGTGGTGGAGGTCCACAGATACTTATCTGATCCTGGGCCCTGGCGCTTATGTCGGACTCCTTGCGTTTCATGTTCATGATACATTGATAGGCATGCAGCCCCCCGATCACTTCCAAATTCGAGCCTCAGTGAAATGATACTTGCACAATGGCGCACTGATGCAGGTGACGGTGGTTCGTACCATATGTCACGCGTCACTAGTCACTGCTCCAGTTTGATTGATGGTCACAATATGTCTTGACATTAAAACTCCGATTTATCTTGCAGTGACTGTCGGTGCCAGCACCCAGTTCTTCTGTGCGCTCCTCAGGTCCCCAAATGACGCGCACGCACACCGCATCGGCGAGCTTGGTTGGGGCTGATCATCTTCGTGTGGGTGCAGCGATGGGGCTCCCAACCGAAATGGTCGAATATATCTTTGGTTTCTTCTCCAAGACGTTTGCAGCATGTTACCCCGAGTCATTCCCTTGGTTCCTTGGGCACATCTGTTCAAGGTGGAGGTCTATATTCCTGTCCATGATCAAACATTTTTGGCGCAAAATATCTATCTTTTATCCCACGCCTTGGGATTATGATCATGACTATGGAGACGTTGTCCGTTTCTTCCTCCAACGCAAGCCAGAAGCTCCATTCTCTTTCCATTTTACATTGTCGGACACTGTGACCAACTACTCACAAGGCGCATCTGATATCTTTAATATTCTGGAGATGATGACTGATGAGTCAATGCGCTGGGATAGTCTGTTGTTCGACGCTCTCCTGCCCGAAGATCTGTTGCTATTGGCTCGTGCCAAGAATCGTATCAAGAATCGTATTCCCCTGCTACGGACGGTTCAGCTGCATACCAACCGGTCCGCAGGAGAACCATTGAATGACATGTTCCAAACAGCTCCATCTCTGAATGCCATCGAAGTGTATCACCTTCTGGGCTGGCAGTTCAACTGGTCAAACTTGACGGACGTTGTCGTGCGCTATATGCGAGATGGCGATCTTACCGCTCTATCACAGATGACGAAACTAGAGCGACTCTCAATGAATGGTAATTACTGTGATGATACTCCCTCTGATGTCATCGTCCTTCCCAGACTGACCAGCCTGGTTTGCGGTCCTACCTGGTTACCTCTTTTAAACGCCCCCGCACTTGAGACGCTCTCCGTTTATGATATCGATAGGAACTCCTTCGACGTCGTGCTATCCTTTATACAAAGGTCCTCCTGCGACATCTCGCATTTCGGTATACATACAACTCAATCGGGCACGGTTCTAGAAATCATTAGGCATACTCCGAACCTCATCAGTTTAAATCTTCATGACATCCACGACATTGGACTTGTCTTGGAGAAACTTACCGTCCCGACAGAACCTGGACCCGGACAGCTAGTGCGCCACATGGAGTCATTGGATATTATCTATAATTATGCACATGACACAATCGCTGCCTTGAGGCAGTTGCCTGATTTGATTTCATCACGGACTGGCACCACAGCTCACCATGCCGGTTGTGCGGAGTTGCGGAGGTTGGAGATATGTAGGAGTCTCCTGCCTCTTGCGTCACCTGACACCTTGAAGACCATTGCTACGCTGTGCAATGAACGAGGGGTACAATCCATATGGCTCCATAAATGGATCAAGTTTAAGCAAAAAACAAAGTAACGAAGGACGACTTGGGTACACACGATGCGAGAAGTAGTGGCATACATCTATCAGACACGAACGACAAACTCAACACTAGCTCTGTGGCATGGATCGACGAGTCGTAGCACCTGTCTGCCGTTGTCATCATCTTTTGCTTCGCGCGCATTCACGGCCGGTATCTAGTCATTTCATCCTCTCTCAAAGCACGTCTCAAGATCACTGTAAATTATGAGTCCCTACATGTAAAGACCCGAACGAGTACGCTCAATTAACTGTCGATAGAACGTTTGTGTGGATTCTAAGATGACGTGACTAGTCACACGAACACTCAGGCTGATCCCAGCCAATCACAACTGATAACCGCATGCGCAAGGCGTATCATGACGTTGACGGATAAACGGATAAGTCATTCCGTTTTTGGTCGGAGGCTTTATGGGCTACGTATATTCAAGTTCGGTTTGTCTTGCTATGATGCTATCACACACGCTGCTGGCCATACACGGTACCGCCATGCCTTCCACTGGTAACGCCGACGCTGGTCGTCAACCTCTCACCTTCATCTTCATCGATAACACCACACCGTGTTCATTTCGCTGCGGACGTCAGTTGCCAGAGCTTGAAGGAATAGTGCAAGGCCCGTCCACCGCGAGGCAAGCGTCGTCGTCCTTTACTCGTCTATGCCACGAAAGCTGCACATCTGGAATGTTACAAAAGATGTGCTCAAAGAATGAAAAAAGACATCGATTTGAATGATGATGAGTGAACCAGGCTTGTCCTTGTCAGTGCTGACAATACAATTGCCTAGCAGACTGCGGATATGCGGACAGAACAGGGAGTGCGCAGAAGAGCAATGACAAGTGTCAATAAAGTGACAAACCTTTATAGTCTGCGGTCACCATTCGCTTGCGACATTCAAAATTTCTAACGATCTGTCAACTAACGCAATCGATAGATTAGACGGGCCGAGTGTGGAGCAGATAGGCTATGGAAAAGATAGCCCACGGAACTCCACAATTATGGGGTGGAGAGACCTTGCAAGCAAGGTTATATTGTACAGATATCTTCAAAGTTGCACCATACATACTACTAGTACATACAAAAATCACTAATCATGATTGCGCATATCCAGCTCCTGCTGAGTGATAATCTAACTATGAGCAAAACGGGAATCTCCAAACAAGGATTATGATTTGAAAGAGACGCAGTACGCGAGGCCCAGTTGGAGGTTGGTACAGCCAGTGTTAATTTCGGGATTCCATGTGATAATATTGGTCAACGTGATACTGAATTTGGCCTCGACGGCAGAGCAGGTATCACCCGACACCACAGTATAATATGACAAACAGCCATTGGTTATTGTCCCAGGCGCGACGTTAGGAGGTGGTCCAGTAGTAGTCGACGGTGAGAAGGGAACAGTTGGCAGGACGCAGTACGCCAACCCAAGAATGAGGTTAGTACAATCCGAAGCTAAGCCCGGATTCAACTCGTCGAGCTGAGAATTGCTAAGCTGAAATTGGTTTTCAATGGAAGGACACCCATCGCCGGTCTGGACGGTATAATATTGTGCACATGCTTTAGTAGCATTGGCGTAAGCGTTCGTTGGTCTGCTGGCCAATGGCAAAGTATACCTGCCCATCGGAAAGACGATGCAGATCGCCGAGCCCACAGGCGGCAGAGATCCGCTGTTGAGCTCGGGGTTCCAAGTCGCCAGCATGGAAGCGTTGACGCCAACCAAAGCCGCCACAGAGCTGAGGGTGTCGCCAGTCTTGGAATAAATAAGCTCCAGCACAAACAAATGTGGATATCAATGTATTCACCTGTATGTCGTAGTAACCGCCACAGGCAACAGAACGCGTGCCTGCGGCAATATTTGTGGGAGCCGAAACACCAGCGGCTGTCATGGTCCTGTTGATGTACGTTAAAGTGTAGTTCGCCGTGGGAATTGGGTAGCTAATAACAGTAGCGCTAGTAAAATTTGTTGTGGGGAGCGGTGCAGATGTAATGGATTGAAGAGGAGGGTATGGTGCCACACAGTAATAATATCCCGTCCATAGATTTGTGCAATTGACGTTGATCTCTAGAATACACAGGTCAGCTAATCAACAAGCAGAATAAGAGAGGAAACCGGGACTGACCAGGATTAAGGATGAAAAAATCACTCAAGGTGATATAATTTCTGAGAGTGACAGTTTGACAAAGATCGCCAGCCTGGATTTGATAATATCGACCACAGGCAGATGTGGTGCCGTTAACAGTAGGAGAAGGAACCGGCGCAACCGTCGTGGGCGTGGCAGACGGATTACCCTGACTTGGCACACCAACAGCTGGCCATCCACCATTCGGACTCAAACAAACGCGTTTACCGACTCGAAGCGACATCAGTTGGCAGTACGTTCCGAGATCAGGATTGAAGGACTGGATTTGTGCCGAAGTGATGTTGAGAGTTGTACCGGGAACTACACCCGCTAACTGGGCTACAGATTGACATGTGTCGTTGATGGCGATGGTGTAGATTCTGCATGCCTGAGGTACGCATAGGGCGGTACCCGCACTGATGTTGCAGGCGGCGTTGAGGAATGGATTGGAGGAGAAAACGTCGTATTCGCTGATGCTGTATTGTGAAGCGATGTTCGCACAATCCGTATCATTTGTGGCAGTGACGTTTCGGCCGTTTAGAGTGCAGTCAACAGTAGGGGCAGAGGTAGAATTGACGCCGAAGGGAGGAGAGAGGACTGCTTGATTTCCGGGACTACTTGTAATGTTGTAACTTTCGAAAGCCCTGATAGGGAGTCATGAAGGAGGTGAGAAATAATGGGAAATTACTTACGCGCCACATATTCCAATGGCACTCGACAGAAGATTGGCCAGCATGACAGAATAACTAGTAGGATTCGATAATGTGACGTTGAGGGTCTCAAGTGTACAATATGTGCACAGATCTTTGGTAGGGAGGGACAGTAGACCATCTGTGGTGTTATACGATTGGATAATTGGTCCACAGTACTGTTTGGTTTGCGGATCTGCAAGACATTGGATGAAGTAAGGGCCGCTGACGTAATCCACAGCAAGAGTTGGAGTGTAAGTGTTGTTGCTGCTGTCGGTGATCATGTAGTTACCACAGGCCGAAACGACGTTTGCTCTATATGTTTTGAGCCCTACTAGACAATCGTCGGTGCAAACTAGCCGGAGATCATCCGTAAAGAGATATGGACTGAGTCTGGAAGGCAATATCAGCACATGACCAAAAGAAAAGAAAAATGTACGTACGCCATGAGAGGTATTGTCGAATTACATGGTATTACGGTGGTCAGGGCTGCGGCACATGCACTAGGTGGCGCAGGATTGGTCGGCAGTGAGTTGGAAGTGTAAATTGATAGATTGTTAGTGGCGTTTGTCGCAAACGAGACAAGCGAGTTATCGGTGACTTCCAAGTTGAAAGCTGAGGAAGGACGAGAGACACTATCATTGCTAGTGGTGGAATGAGATTTGGCGATCTGCTTGAGCAAGTTGGCGTGAAAGGCATCATTCTGTGCCTTCTCCACCCCTTTTACCTTTCTCTGAAAGTCAGAGATCCCAAAAGCTGCAGCGACGGAAAAGAGGAAGAAAGGAACAGCAAATCCCAGCGCGCACTGTTTCTTCATTGTGAAGAGAAGAAGTTCAATACGCTAATGTCATTATATTAGATTAATAAACACCGATCTTGTCGGCGTCATTTATGGACCGAAGCAGGAGGATGAGATGAACGACTTTTTTTCGCAGGTATAGGTTTGTATTGTGGATAAATGGGTAGCTGCGCCGGACGCACAATTGAAATTGCAGCGGAAAAGGGTGTAAGGGTATACAGGCATCGGAATGGGAAACAGGGCCATAGGATGGTGGGGAACCATCAATATCTATGGTAGCGCGTGGTTGATAAGTATGGCGAGCTCCTTATGGTAAACAGCATCAATCATGGAGATACCCAATTAAGTTTGATGACAAAGGGAAAAAAGAGTGAGCAGAATAGCGCCGCCTACTGCTCAGCATGTTAAAAATGAGACGGCCGAGCATGCAATGAGTAGCGGTGAGGAGGGTGACAGCGGGCGTCGTTGAACAGGTGATGAATGTGGCTGAGATGGTGTGAGAAAACTATGACTCCTGGGTGGAGGTTAGAAAACCACGGCTGAACGGGGGCGTGATGGTGTGATAAAACCACAGGTGAGTGTGCAGAATGACCACGGTTGGGAGGGTGGGCGATGGGGCTGAAAAACCATGGCGGAGCGGGTATGAAACCCACCATTGGGCGGGTGGGCCATGGTGTATGAAAACCGACGTGGGATGGGTGGGCGATGCTGCGTGGGATGGGTGCACGATGGTGTGCGAAAACCGCGGTGAGATGGGTGTGCGATGTACAAAAACTGCCATGGGACGGGTGCACGATGGTGCGTGAAAAACATTGTGGGATGGGTACGCAATGGTAAAATCCGCCTTGGGATGGGTGCGTGTTGGTGTACGAAATCCGCCGTGAGATGGGTGTACAAAAACCGCCATGGGATGGTCCACGATGGTGTATGAAAACCGCCGTGAGATGGGTGCACCATCTGAGCAATGGTGCTCTGGTATTCAATATTCAATCACGACAGCGGCATGAAGAAGCACCGGTGTTGAGGAACTAAAGGTGGGAGGTAGCATGCCGGCGCTCATTCACCACATACTTGAACACCAATAGTGCCAGTAACAATCCATAGTCGAATAGCTATAGGCTGTTCAATGTTAGCAGTGCTCGAACACTATACGCAATTGATAATACGCACTGGGCATGGATGCGGGGATATGGGTGCGCTGGCCATGAGCATTTGGCAGGAAGTACCTTACTGTTTGGAACGTCACTTGTCACCGGTCACGGGTCTTCCGGGTAGCAACCAAAACCACATCCCGACCAAGCACGCCCGTATCTACAAGGTGACGGGCCAAGAGCTCCAACGCTTGAGTCTCCGTCTCATACGAAGAGGATGCCGGGACGCGACGTGCAAAAGACATGGAGGGTGTGACGATGAGCGTGACGGACGGGTTCGAGCGCCAACCATCTGTAAGGAGATGCGGTCTGAGAAGACATCACAAAGCCTCAGGCTGGTCCCACGATCGTTCTCAGGGTTGACCGGGGCAAAGGGCTCGTCAATAGTGCGGGGAACGCCCAAGAGGTATTTAATTCAAGCGAGCCGGTAAGAGTGAGTTCGATTCCCCATTTTGAAGTGTGTGTTCAACAGTTGAAACAGGCACGGCGGGCGGAATATTAGACCGCGTTCTTGTCGGCAACCATAGTGTTCAGTCCAATGGGAATCAATCGTACTCACGCGTAACTTAATTTCTTCTCGTAACAATAGTATGCTTCTCGAAAGTCATCGCCCCGGTTCTTCGGGAACAACTTGTCATTGTTTTTAAGCCATGTATAAACCCAAGTTGATTCATTATTATCAATTTGCACCAAAATGCTGGCCTTCGCTGTGCTTCCTTTCTTCCGTGAGCTCGACTTTACTTTACTTCAATTTCTACTAACGATTTCGTTCAAGTTTTAACGATCTCTCGTCTGGTCATCGGACAGACGGGCAACGTTACTGGCTTACCCCTAGGAAGCTGTACGGCTACTATTCCATGTGCCAACGGTGCTTGCTGTAACTCAGTTTCTGGATTCTGCGGGTCAGTTGTGGTGATGAATCTAACTTTGTATGTGTTTTTGACGCGCACGCAGATTTGGGCCCAGTTTCTGCACAACGCTCGCGAAAGGTGGTCCGTGCAGCTCAAATTGCGGCGCTTTGGCGGATTGTGGACCTTTCGCTGCCGCTGAGAATCGTACTTGTCCTTTGAACGTTTGTTGTAGTCAGGTTTATTATTTCTTCTTATTTCTCGGTCTTTCGTCCGCTCATAATGTCTGTAGTTCGGTTTCTGTGGATCTACCGAAGGTGAATGTCATTCAAATGTTTTTTATATGTGAAGTGATCGCTGATGTTGACGTGTCGAAGAGTTTTGCGCATCTGGCTGCCAATCAAACTGCTCTCCTCCCGGACAGGAATCATGCGGTGACAATCAAGCAACTGCGATGCACCGGAGGATTGGTTATTACGAAGTGAGAAAAATGTTATCATGGATATTCGATATAAATTTATGAATGACAGGCTTGGGCAGTACAAAGCAGCAGCCGTGCTTGCGATGTTTATCCACCCGAATTGATTTCAGCGGAAACTCTAACACATAGTGAGCCCTCTCCATGTAAACACGCCATTCCAGTGCTTGAATCATGACCAGTTAATTTTGCTTTCGCTCTCATCAGCGAGGAATTCTCCATTCAAGAGATGAGCGTCGGTGATAACCTACTTTGGATACGGACGACTGCGCTGAAGAAGAGGAACCCTGCTCTAAAGGTCTTCTTATCCATCGGAGGATGGAGTTTCAACGACCCGGTATGCGTCCAGCTCTGGGAACCTATTCGCGATTTAATCAGCTTCGAAATAGCCGACGCAATTTATTTTCAGCAAACTCGTCGCGAGTCCGGCAGCTACAAACACGTTTATCAGAAGCGCTCTCGCGATCATGCAGGCATACTCCTTCGATGGAATTGATATCGACTGGTAAGCATGGCTTTGTGCCTTGGGATGGAAGTTTTTATCTCAGGTCCTAGGGAATATCCTGTTGCCCCTGAAAGAGGCGGAGCACCTGCCGACAAAGCAAACTTTCCGGTTTTCATGTCTAGAGTCAAGGCGGCTTTTAGCGCCCGCGGGTACGGTCTGTCCTTCACCGCGCCTTCAAGTTATTGGTATCTCCAACATTTCGACCTACCTGCTCTTTTGGTGTCGGCAGATTGGGTATGTCATATGACTTTAATTTTGCAGTCCACATAACCAAAATTTATACCTAGGTCAATATTATGACCTACGACCTGCACGGTACATGGGACAGTACAGATCCCTTCATTGGGCCCAATATTGCCGCCCATACGAATCTAACTGAAATCAAGGAGACGATGCAATTATTCCGAAACGTTGGCGTGAACCCTTCACAAATGGTGTTGGGTATTGGATTTTATGGGCGATCCTTCACGCTAACCGATGCGGTCAGCCTTCTTGTTTGGCTTGTCTCATTGTCTGCAAGCTTAAACCTTTGTTGTTAGCAATGCAACACCCCAGGCTGTCGGTTCTCCGGCGGCGCCAACCCGGGTGAATGCTCGTTGAACTCGGGCACCCTCATGTATTCAGAGATCCAGAAGCTCCTGGTAACAACCAGTAGTAGTATTCCTGTCTTCGATCAGGTCGCTGCTGTCAAGTATATCACTTGGAGTGGCAATCAATGGGTTTCGGTGAGTGCCAATCAGCAAACTGTGGCGCATTTTAGATTAATATTAGCACAGTATGACGATGCCCAGACGTTTCAGATGAAAATGAACTACGCGAATAGTATCTGCCTTGGAGGTTCATCATTTTCCACGCCTTACCGGAGCACCTTTTTCAACAATTGTAATATTTAGGAACCATGATTTGGTCAGTCGACCAGGATGATAGCGGTTTTAACGCCCTTGTCGGCCTATATCCTGACATCAATATCAATAATCCGTCGTTGGTCGAGTCAGGAAACCAGTGCCAAGCAACTGGTATGTTTCGACATTAAATTTACTTTGCTTTATTTCATTACTATTACGAGGGTGCGGACAACAATGTCCTTCTGGTTACGATTCCCTCACCACCCTCACACAAATTCCCAACCAGGCAAGATCATGCCCTACGAAGAATCCGGCACGGCTTTGCTGTCCCAAGGGAAACGAACCGCAGAATTGTTCATGGCGCGGTGGCGGAGGAACGAGTTGCAATGCCCAATGTAATGTCGGCGAAATTGTGTTGGCTCTAGATGAAACTGGAGATGATGGGCATCCTACGTGCATTCAAGGATACAAAGCCTTTTGTTGTTCTTCTGGTGACCCTGAGCCCGGGTCATGTTTTGGTGGTTGTAAGTACTTTGCGATCTTTCCATATGTTTTACTTAACAATACTCCCTTCTTCAGCATGCTTTGCATCTTCATGTGCATCTCCGTTCGTTGTGCAAACCCATGTAAAACAAGGAAGCGCTGACAATGGAATTTCCTGCGAATCCCAGCCAAATGCAGTTTGTCCAATAATTTGTCAATCCAACACGAAACCAGTTTGTTGCAAATGTGAGCCTACGTCCTCACTCCTTTTTTCACGAGATTGAAATCTAATTAGCTGGGTATACGAACTGCCGATGGGTAGGAAGTCCCCCGGCTTGCTTAAATGCAGTCTGTAGTGCTGGACAGATCGCCATATGTAAGATTTATTTATTGGGAATAAATATCTTCAGAGTAATTGACTTCGCGTAGTCAGCGACATGCAAGGAGATGCGACCTCTATGTGCGTCGGAAATAACAAGCGCTTTTACTGTTGCGATCCTCCCGCTGGTGCGTGTAAATAACCCACTGGTTTTGAGCCCTTCTATACCCTAATTATCTTAGGCTCCTCATTTTTGCCCATTCCGATCACTGATGTGTTCCCTGTTAACGGGGACGGCTCACCGGCAACCTTCGTTGTTGATTTTGATGACAACACGGGCACTTCGGATACGTCTTCGACGGGCGCTGGCTCGAGTGGTATTGGTGATGATGGGAAGGAAAATGACTCTGCCTTTGGAGGCTAGTAAACTAACTCCTAATTCAGAAGCGTATCTAACGACATCTACAGAGATATTCATTTCTTCGCCCAACCCTGGCTCCGTCAGCTCGATGGCTTTCGCATCCGACTGGGTAATCACTGACTGTTCAGCGACGAGTGATCAGGCTCAGACCGTCAGTTCGTTTTCTTCATCTTTTTATCAATGTCTAATTTGTTTTCGATTAGGTTCTTGCCTACTGCTCAAAAGAAATGAACGACCCCAACTCTGGATGTGCTCACGTTTTTATAGGCGGAGTCGCGAACACCATTGTCAGACTGCCGGACTCTTGTGGGTTAGGTCCTTACGCACGCGTTGTTGAATTGACGGAGCACCCTGATCAAAATATCCTGTTGGAAAGACTTGTCGCAAAGCAATCGACTGAAAAAGTATATTCTCTGTCGTTCGATTACACTTTCGCAGCAATTCCATCCGAAAATGGCCCCATATTGTGAGTGGCAATCCATGTTGTTTTACTTTTATTAACTTTCGATTGCAGAATGCGAGCGGACGCGGTAAGATAAATCACTTTATACATAGCCATAATGCAACTTGACTGTTTGTGCAAGACAAATCTTCCAGGATATTGGTAGGCAACGTTTTCCAATCCACCTTCAAATCAGGGTTCATCAGTAAATTAGGGACGCAATAATCGCCAGCCCGCCAGATCCAGGAACAACAAATACAAGACGCCGGCGGGATTTCCATCAGGATTTCGAGTACGACAAGCGCTGGTTTGGTCCATTCGATTCGTGGCTGTCGAAGCTTACAACAGTACGCTCTGGGGATACGGTTAGTCGGAACTACCATGTATGTGGAAATTTTCACTATTCCAATGCCTCATTCTGCTCACTGACGTATGATAGTGGTCAGATACATACACAATTTTCCACGCAGATCAACAATGCCCCCATTTTTCGTCCAGCCTTGACATCAGCGTCACTGGTTCTGCCCAGATTTCGAGTCAATTCGGGTATTACCTTGAGGCGACGATTGTTCCTCCAGCGATTCAGCAGGCCTATGTCTTTTTTGACGCAGGTGCTGGCGCTCAAGCGTCGTTTGTCATTTCCGGAATGGCAGAGGCACACTATGGTAGTGGAAGGCAAGAATTAGCTAGTTTCGGTTTTCCAGGCCTTTATTATCCGGGCCTGTTGACGATTGGACCGTCACTGCATCTTTATGGAGAGCTTTCGGGGCAACTTAGTTTGTCTGGCCGATTTACTGCGTCCGTAGGTTATCAGTTCCCAGTGAGTATCCCGCATCCCCCTTATCGAAGCGATACGAACTACTGGGTTTTAGCCTATCCACTATGCCTTTGGATTGGCCGATAACAAACATGATGAAGTACTTTGTTTCATCTTGACCATACATGTGAATAGTTAACATTTTGGTCTACAGGAACAAGCTTCAGGCTCTGTTAGTCCGACCAACAACAACAATGGCTATGACTTTTCTGTCGGATATAACGTTAATCTTGAAGGATCTCTGGATGTACGTATTTTTCAATTGTCTCGATTTCCTATTTACTGAGATATCAATCATCCATTAGGCTCACATTGTGTGTTAGGGTTTATATACTGTCTTCATCTCATCCTCTCCATCCACAGATACCGTCTCTGCAGCTCGGCATCAGTGTGTTAGGAGGATCGCTTATTGACGCACAAGTTCGTGACTTTACCTAATGAACGCACAAGTCTAATCAAACTCATCGGACTCCAGGTTTTCGCTGAAGCAGACATGTATGCCGGAGTGTCCATCTCCGGGAGCGTTAGTCAGACTGTAAGCCATTCTTCAGCAGAATATGAGGCCTGATCTATTGATTGCTCAATTTACTCTTAGACTGCACCTCAATTTTGTGTCAATCCGGTACGCTCGCTATTCATGCTTCCGAACCCGTATTGTGGTCTGACTTCATGAATAGCACTTCGGTGTCGACCTCAACGCTGGTCTAACAGGATCAGTTTTGTTCTGGCGCAGTAATCCCATTTTGTCAGTAAAGAATAGTTATCACCAGAACTCAGATTAATTTTTGCACAGAGCAAATTTCTACTCCGCACAGTATCCTTTCGGTGGATCATGTTTCAGTTCCGTTGCTCAAGGTCCTGCACCCAGTAAACGTAGTAGCGAACCATTCTACGTCTATGAAGCTCGTGGTTCTGGACAACAGGGAAGCAACATCTCAGCGACCCATGATCTCGATATTCCGGCTTATTCTACGATCAAAAAAAGAAGTCTCGGTTCTGGTAAAAGTCCTCTCGCCCAGAGTCTGAGTGATAATACTCCGGTCATCGAGAATCCCACTACTACATGGACGATTAACGACGCTGACCGCAATGGCACCATTGGTCGTCGGGCCATACCGTTTTTACCTGGATATTTGGTCTGCCCGACTGTAAACGACGAGATTTCCTCGAGTGGTTCCGATTGCATGTGTTATTCAGATAACAATATTGATATTGAGGGTGTGACGGGTAAGGCTTATTTTACGTTGTTCTATCAGATTTTCTAAAACAATCCTCAGGTCAATACATTGATATACTAGCAAGGGGCTCTTACAATGTGACAGCAAATATTTTAGAAGATGGAATTCATAGCGAATACAACAATGCGACGGCCTCAGAGTCGGACATTCAAGGGGGCTCTGGACCACTACAAAAGCGTAGTAGTGGATCAGCTACGCTCCTCACATGCAAAGCATACTCGCTTGACATGTCGGGATATTCAAGTACTCAGATTAGCACCTTCTTCGATGTCATAGCTCCAGATACATTGAGCCCAACTTTCGGGACGTACAACCCATGGCCGCCGAATATATTTCCTGACGCAAATAACAATCCTGTCCTGACAACCGAGGAAAATAGCGCTGTTATTTTTGCGAGGGAGCACGTATATGAAGTGAGCATGTGTATGTATCTCATTGCTAGATGCACGTCCTTAAACTGAAGCCCTGTTAGCTGCGCTATTCATTGACCATTTGCAACAGTTTACCGATCTTTGGCAAATCGATGGCGGCCCGTGAGGTTTTTTTTGACATTGGAGAAACAACACGTTAACTAAAATGTCAATACGTAGGAGCTGGTGCAGTTGGGTTAACCAAAATCTCAGGCAAGGACCGAATCCGGTGTTTCAACAGATTCAGAATTGTTATCCAGGTGCGTACCTTACATGGCCGTTTGGTCGGGTAGATTAATGTCCTATTCTAGGGGGCTCGAACGGTGCTTCCTCGATGGTAATGTTGGAGCAACAAGCAAATGTCTTTAAGAACTACGCGTTTTACGATACAGAGCGTCAGCTGGTTCCTGGTAACGGAAACAGCATTCGACTCGTGGATCCTCAGAAGTGGGCCAATATGTGTCCGACAAAACAGGTTGCGCGACTACGTGCAGCAGCAGGACTCCCGTCATATTTGAATGACTTCTCAGTGAGTATTTTAGTATTGCCGGGTCCAAAATCTGAACAAGTCGTTCAATCAAAGGTTCGACAGAACTTTATGCATGATAACACGTGTATAAGAGGTGTCTGGACCACATGGTATAACAACTACGTGAACCTCATTCCCGCTCGCGGATCTAATCCGAGCGCTGTGAATGTGCCAAACAAATATGACAACTTTGTACGTCCAGCTACTTCGAGCAATAGTGGATTCAAGTTCCAAGCTGATACAATGTTTATTAAGGTGCATAACATCATTCAAGGTGTGGTACCCTACATAAGGACCCAGGTTCAGAACTATATTGCGTTGTATAACCCTGGTCAGAATGATGCGGCTACCCGAGATGTCCGGGTCTCGTTTGCAGTAGAGCTGGACTATTGGACAGCCTTTGATAATGGCGATGTTAATTCTCCTTGGAACGATAACACGGCGCCGAAGGCTGACTTGCAAGTATCGAGAGCACAATTGACGCAGCAGATTTTGAATGCGATTCCTAGTATTACTTGGCTAAACGTATTGCCTACTCATTAGGCGAGAAATTTATTTTTATTTTTATTCAATCAACTGATTAATGCCATACTCTTCATTTTCTTGGTCTTCTCTCAGGCCCCTCTCTACAGAATCAATTCCTCCAGCTCCTCTAACCCCTTGTATTGTTTGTGGAATGGTTATGCGACCGCGGCTCCTCAGTCTCAAAGACCATCGCGCTCTCAGTTTCAGTGTTGAAAGAGGAACTGATCTTTCCGTTAGCGAAATCATCGATGAGACAGACAAATCGCCCCAGTTAGTCAACGAAGGAAAGTTTGGGAAACGAAAACAGGAGGTTTTAAAGGTATTGGTCCGCATACATTCAACTTTATTGCTGTACACCGAGCAGGCATTCAAATGTGATGGTATCCTTTGTCTCTTGACAATGCAGTAAATTTAAGCCTTTCGATTCTCAACGTGGAATTCGTCATTCCGAGTTCTGTACACGGCAAGGCATGGATAGAAATATTTTATTTGTTCCATTGATTTACATCTAGCACGACACTCTGAAAAGCATTGCCATGTTTGCCGGTCCAGCTGCAAGAGACGACGTTCTGTATCATTTGGCAACGTCGTGAAAATGGAACAGAATGCTCATACTGACTATGATGACTGGGTGTGGGGAAATGAGGCGACGGAAGAAGACGGAGAGGTGCGATTTCGTTGATACCTCATCACCATTACGGATCGATGAATTTAGGTCAAATACTTCTTTCGACTAATTCCTACCGTTAATAATACATGGGGCCCGGGGTTCATTGTTTTGAAGGAGGGCGACCAGTTCGGACACGGACTAGACGGCGAGCGGCTCAACAACGGACCCATGCCAGGACTCTGCAGCTGGCTGTTGTGCGAGTTTTGAAGATGAGTGGTACGTGACGCTGATCTAATCTTGGAGTGGAAATCCCAAGCAGATGACGACGTTTCCTCGTTTCTTCTGCATGTAGTAGTAGGCTCCACCAATATGACCTCAGATAACTTTGAATGATATCGGGTAGCGTTGCCAGGATCCACAACTTGAGAAATGTCCCATCTGAATCAGAGTTACAGTGCCCATCACCGTGCAAAAAAGGGATTCATGAGCATATTCATTCAAAATACCAAACTATACCACTATCCTCCGGCTCAGGAATAAGCACAATGCAACCGTCCGTAATTCCCATCCTTCCCACAGTGTTCGAAGAAACTTCCTTCCCAAGCCTTAACTCAGATTGCACATAGCCCCACCTCCCCTCCCTCCGTCCTAAGGGAGCCTCATCGAAAATAAGTGATGGCTTTCCTTCGCTCTCCTTCTCCTCATTGGCGAGCACCTTGAGACGTTCCCACCACTCTGATGGGACACCCCGCCTTGGATACTCTTTGTCAACACACGAATTACCGCCTACAATTACGCCTTCTTCTTGGGCATAGAACTGCCGCGTGACGATCTTAACTCGCGCATTGGCCAGTTGTAATTCAGCACGTAGATTCTCTCGTTGTTCAAATGTGTTCCTGAGTAGATGCTTTACACGCTGTTCGTCGAAATCCAGGACGTGGAAGTAATACTTTCTTGCGATTTTGTTATATACGAGGACACGGTTATTGCAGATGGCCGGTAGTTGTGAGCTAGGAAGCGCAAATGGGAGGATGCGGACTTCGTGGTCGGGGAGGAGGGAACTGATAAAATGTAGACGCCCTGTACGCGGATTGTCCTACAAAAAAATCAGTAAAAGTCGGCTGCGACACCGTTCTGTTCCTCACAGCAACTTCGGTGTTGAGAAATGCCCTACTGTACACAGCAATTCTGTCGAAAGAGTGCACGATCACATCGCTAGCTTTTGTGCTTCCTTCTATACCAATACCCGCTCCCTTTAACAGACGATCGCTAGATGACGAACCCGCAGAGAAAAACCGTGGGGCGGGCTGGGGTTTATTGTCGGGTTGATCGTCAAAGTTGAAACATTGCAAAGCTAGCTGGTCTTGGGGGTCCTGTTGATCGAACAAGCAAGCCAACGAGACTCGGCCCTCAGATGGGTAAGTATACTCCGCGGAATGCTGTTCAAAAAAAATCGAAACCAAAGTCTAATAGGTTGGAATAGTAGAGAAATATACTCACCCAGACTGGATCAGGGATATTGATGCGTCTGAACACGCCGGATGTCAAGTCCCATTCCAATATCTGATCTGCAAATAAACCCTCGGCGGGTTCTGCAGCATTATCTGTGTCACTACCAAGCCGAAGGTGACCAGGCGTTATGGCTGCATCCAGAGCATTCGTAGGACCAGAAGACACACAGATGCAAACTTTCCGACCAAAAACCCGAAGGTCTCCGTATGCAGCGTGGACAGATATGGAATCGTTTCGTATCAGCGATCCATCTAGTGTATGCAATCTCAAATTGAGTGTACGGGCGCTATTCAAAAAATTTCAATTGTCAAGCCTCAGAATGAAACAAATCTGACCTCGTCCCCCACACAGCGGAAACAAACTCATCCGAGCCGACCAGAGCGATCCGGTCGACTGCATAATCGAGTTCTTTGGCAATGCGCGACAAAACGAGAGGGGCTTCAACGTCAACTTTGTTGATTTCCAAGCCAGACCCAGGTAAACGAGTGCCCGCTAGATAAACCACCGTTCTCTTCGTGTTTTCTCGTGTGAATCCAAGCCAATAGAGAATAAGCCCGTTCAATAACGAAGTTCCTTCACGATCCCATCGACGCGCACGGATTGTCTGATCGTCCGAAGGCCAAATCAGCGGTCTGGAGTGCAGAGGGGCGCCAGTGAGCCAAGCGGAAGTGGCAGACATTTGTTAGTCCAGTGACTGGCGTGAGTATGCCCACTCTCGTCTTACCGTCACTGTCTACTCTTTTGTTCGCATCGCGGCCCACCCGCTCCCCACTCTCTCGCTGACTGCTCACTCTCTTGCCTTGCGACCTACCCGCTCTCTCCTCTCACTGACTGCCTGCTCTCTCGCCTTGCCGCTGTGAGCGCTAACGGGAAATCTCACGGAACGCAACGGCTAATGTTATATTCGCCTAACGGAAATCTATAGTACGATTATCAGTACAATATAAGTGAATATGGTAAGTGTCTCGGCAATGACTGAGGTTATTGGCAGTTTCGAGAGCATATTTATTCGGCTCGTCGACGAAAATTTGGGCGAAATAAGATCTACATTAGGGACAGCGCGACGCGCGTGATAGAGACCCTTGGCGGTGACGCGGTGACGAGTCGGGTGGCTCGGATCCTACGCGATTGGGATTGCAACACTCCATTCTACTGCAGCCATGGTGCTCAAACAAGACGGCGTAATAACGTTCAATGTTTGAGCAGTCGTCTTGGACGTCAGCTTGTTCTAGTGTGATAAATTCTGGTTGTCATTCTGCCACCTTCCCAAGGCATTCCGACTCGGACTTGTTGCACTCTCAAAATATCATGGACTGCTCGTATGTATCTCCAGTTCATTGCATATATCTGATCCAGGATGCCACAGGCCATGCGCCTACCTCCCGCACCCATCTACGCACCTGCCGACGTCCACACCCTACTACTTGGTCTGGTGGAATGGCGCTATACTCTCGCAACAGTAGATATCATATAGCTGAGGAGATCGAGGTTTAGATATACTATGACAACATTTTCGTACTTAAATAATCACCATTTTTCGCGCATGTGAACCTATCAACCAAGCCAATCCCTTCCCTATCTGTGATTTCCCTCCATGAAATCCTCAAGCAGGGCACATTGTACCCGACGTTCCTTGCACAGCGCAGCAATATCCTTCATTGTTTCACGAAACGCAACAAACATGAACCCGCCACACACATCCAACCTCTGTAGTTTCGTGCAACCCACATGGTCAGCTGCCGTGCCAGTCCGTGATGAGATCAAATCGCGCAACAGGATCATGTCGTTACTGGCAAGATGAGAAACGGTGATATCCAACGACACCATGCGACGTGCTAGCTGTTTACATCCAGGCTCTCTCGAGGCAATCAGTTGCTGGAAGACAAGTCCAATATCGCAGATGGTATAAAGCTCTAAATGGACGAGGTTCGGGGTATGCCTGATAATTTCTCCAACTGTGGCCGCTTGAGCTATTTCTATATGGAGGCGCAAGATGTCGCAGGAGGACCTGCGCAGGAAGGGCAGCACGAGGTCCAATGAGTTCGTATAGCAATCATAAATGGTGAGCTCCTCGAGTGCGGGAGTGTTTAAAAAACGTAACCAGTTAGGGTGGCAATAAAGCTTGGTCATCCTGGGCAAGACGATACTGGAGAGAGTAGGACCATAGTATGCGCAGATCAAGGTGAGCCGTTCCAATTTCACCATCTGTGGCAGAGCGGCGGTGAAATTTTGGGCGCCTTGTTCGAACCGGAACAGACGAACGTCTGTCAAGTTGGACCAATCGAACGTCCAATTGGCGATGTCTTGCATGTGGACTGTATTCAAGGATGGCGCGGTTTGGAACACGTCGTAAAATGGTTCGGATCCGTACAGCACGTGGTTCAGGCGAACCGCCTGCAGCAGAGGAAGACGATTCTTGGCACGAGTCAATAGTAACAGATCCGAGGGGGTATGAACTTCAAACAATACGCTACGCCAGCGCATTGACTGGTCAATCAGCATTTCCAGGATATGACGTATGTCATCTCCTGCTAGAGGGGGATAGTTGAAAATGGGGTATAACAATCTTATTTCGAAAGAGAATGGAGCCGTCGGGTTGCGCTGGAGAAAAAGTTGGACGAGGTCCCTAAACCGGTTCAGACTGCCATGGGGTCTCCTGGGATATGTGACCGATATTGTGCTCCAGAAATTGGCAGTCATAGACAGGAACATGGCTCTCCAACCTGAACAGATGTGCCCAAGGAACCAAGGGAATGACGCTGGATCACATGCTGAGAATGTCGTTGAGAATAATGCCAAAATTTGTTGGACTATTTCAGTTGGGAGCTCCGTCACTACTCCCACGCGGCGTTGGGTGCCATCCGGTGGGCGTGCGCGGAAGAGACGGGGTAGAAGATGAAGTTTTTGGAGTGTATGGTAAAGACGGGCCATCGTGGGACTAGAACCAAACATAGATTATTCAGACGCGATGCCATGTACAGCTTAATGTCGTCTCTATCTTTACAAGATCCTCCAAGTCCAAATCCATTGACCGCACAGAATTCCTTTCCAAGAATTAGGATAACGAACTGAAGGGGGCAGATCACATTATTCACATAATACAAGAGCTGCGACTTGAGCGCAAAGTTCGCAACCTGACTTTTTCACGACTGCAAGTTCTAATCTAATCGCTAACATAAAGTTGGATTAGATTGTGATGATGTGATAGGTGCCCCACTGATGGAACCTTGGATGGAAGAGTTATCGTACATGTCATCACCAGGCTTTGGCGATTTCAAAATCCAGGTGAAGGCCAGGTGGTTCCATCCCAGAAGGTGACGAGGAGGGAAAAATGATGCCGCCGCCCGGACGCGAGTCACGAATGCAGGGTAGGATTCTTCCGTAGTCGTTCTGTTGTCGATGAAGTTGGCAGTAGGCATGGAACGGCGGGGGAGCAAGGGATGTTGTTCCTCGATCTTCCCTGCTTCAGGGCTGCTATGTCTTGACCAAGAGACAACATTTTCAACTAAGTCGATCTAGCTCTGCCCTTTTCAAGCCGTGATATATCCTGCCAAGAGAACACGTCAGCACAATACGACGGATGTGAAGTGCAGAAATCAGTACCTTTGCCTGAGCTCGGAAATTGCGTGCGAATATTCAAGTTTACGCTTCTCTTCCTGGACATTTCCATTAGTTGATGAAAGTTCATTCGACTCTTGATTCAACGCTTGATCACTGGTGCAGTTACAAGATGATGGTTCTATCTCCACCACCATGTCCAAGAGATGAATCTATGCTCTTCTCGATGATGCTACTACCTCTTTGAAAGCCCATCAGTAGATTTGACAGAAGACCGTTGAGGCCTACCTGATGGGTCCATTGCAAATGCTTCATTTCATCTCTTCTACGATATCTTCATCGCGAGTTTACCAATTGTGCACCATGACACTACAACTTCTGCGAAAGTATTCGATATAGTATTCCTGGAAGAAGGTGGCGGACGAGAATTAGTGCCTAAAGCTGTTGGTGCCATGTACACATTACAATATCTTCCGAATGAAGTGTTATTGGTGATATCTCGCGTAGCAGAATCCGATTCATCTAAGATTCTGTCAGAGTTGGGACAGTCAGGCGTTTTGAAGAAAAGGCATAGCAAACAGTACCTCCTCACGACATGGCCCGCCCATAAGGTATCAGCATCTTGCCGCTCAGCGCCAGGCAGCGCGCCATTAACACATCGTAGCAGAGGATAATGACCTGTTAAGCGTCATGCGGACAGAGTAATGAGACAGGTTCCGATATGCACAGAATGTGAATAGCATACCTGACCAAATCCTGAGGGATACCATCAATTGTATTTCAACCACCAGCGAGGGCGGCGCCAGCTTAAATTGCGCCATGTGTGGTTTACCCAGTGGTCAGTAGGCACGTGGTTCCGGCGAATGTTCTCTAATGTCCTCTTAGCTCTCGTTCAAAGTTGCAACCCTTCATACTTACTTGGGCAACCGCACTCGATTTCTATTGCATATTGTAGCAGCCTCACAACCCATATTCCTTTCTATCCATAAATAGCCGGTATTGATATGCAATCTGAGTGAGCTGGAGAAGAACGAATAACCAGAGATGCTTTCCGGCACTACCGGTTGTAGCGGAGATTATTCCCTTGGAGCAAAAAATATAACTTTGAGAGATGGATCGCAAGACATTCTCATTCTTAGTCTGCGCTTTCGCATGATTCTCTGGGCATCGTAATAATTCCCTTTGGCAAAATAGAATTGAACAAGTAAAGTATATGCGCAGGTACGGACCACCTACACGTGCGGACGATGCAATGTCATATCCATCAGGGCCATATCCGTGGTAGATATTGATAAACTTCCATCGTGCTTGATAACCAATCTGGGATGGCCTAATGGCAAGTTAAAGGCGCGGATGTGGGAACAGCTGTTCTGACGCTTCGGTTTCCTTCCCATGAATACCAATGCCCTTCTTGTCGTTACGCCAGAACTTGCAAATTCAGTCTAGCCAGTCTAGAATTGGAATGATATGTACTTGTCGGAAATCCTAGGACCGGCAATCTGTCGGCCATACATCCGGTCATAAGACTGTGTACTCAGACATAGTCTGAGACATCCCGTTCACATATAACCTAGATAGATGAGGGGTCATAATATCATCTGAACGGGCTCAGCCCCCTTGCCTCGTGTGATCTAAGATTATCCTCTCGTCCTCGATTATTGCTTTCACTTCCACTTGCGTCAGTACTGAACCTCAGGCTGTCAGTAGCAGAAGGTCACTTCCAACGTGTCTACCTGGAAGATCAGCGCATATGCTCAAGGGGAATGAGGAAGAGCTGAAGCGCTGACCTCTCTCGAAAGGCATCGCGTTTGTTGGTCAAAAATGAAGACCCTTCCGAAACTGACCGTCCGTAGACTGGGCAATCGGACACAGTCTTCTGATAACATACTGGATCACCGGAACTCCTCTCCGAGTTGGATGACGGTGTGACGAGCAAAAATGAAAACGCCGCGTACAACCCGAAACTTTGGCGATTGGCTTGCAATCAGTGTGAATTATAAGCGCTATATAAGGAAAATTGTAATGGCTGCCAACAACGCCGACCTTCCTTTGGGCAACAGCTCGAGAATAAGTAACTCCTGGGCAGCAACGAGCGAAAAAGCTCAGGAACCAATGTGAACTCCATTCCAGTAATCTAGGTGTACGCGCCTGATCTGTTGTGCTCATGCTCATGCTAACAGCTATGGGACGCAGCGCGCCCGCGAAAATTAGGTTGGAAGCGGCCTTAAGGAGAAAGAAGGCCGATGGCAGTTCAAACGTTCATCGATTCATCGCCGATCAAGCAACGTTACATACTTCGACGTTCGACGGTGATGCATTGATGCATGACATTTAGACCCTGTACACAAGTTAGTTTCCAAAAGCAGATTTTCTGCGGCAAGGAATTCGACCCGGTCAGGTTCGCCCGAACCATACATCATACCTACGGCCATCAACGAAGAAGTCGCTCTCCCGAGTGCACGATTCAAATTTGCATACTCAGGTGGAGATAATACTGTGCCTGACTGCCAGTGGAAGTTAACGAATGACTATAAAGGTCCCCTTCGTCGACACAAAATCCAGAGTCCTACTCGCACCTGAAATATCATGCGCACTTTTGTCTGCTTCCTGTCCTTGCTGCTTTATGCATTCCCAGTCCTGTCCGTGAAATACCACATCCGCAACGAATTAGGCAACTGTATTCTCAGCAATGACAGAGACAGGGCTGGTTCTCGAGTCATAACGGCTCACGGTTGTTCTTCCAACACGGTTCGTGTATCAACCCTGTATAACATCTTGAAGCAACTCGCGTATGATAACAGGTTCTGCATGTCGATGCATCCATCGATTTGCTCGCCAATACCTTTGGCCACGTCTCAGGCAAGTCTGGGCTGTTCGTTGGCAGAAGTCATGTCCGTTCGCTGCAGTTGGTTTCATAAATCTAATTCTGACGTTGAGTCTCCTCTACAGAATAGGAAGTATCTTGAATGGGTTGAGAAGCCATACAAGTGGGAGTTTTCGCCCGTTGCCATAAGGCCGTACCATACGTAAGGTTTCGTTGACGACTTTGGCCTATTGCTGACCATATGTATGGACTAGTGTCCACGTACCGGGACATGACGAACTCAACTGGGTGGATGGCGGTGACGACAAAGTGGTCAGTTATTTCTCACCCATTATAATGTGCAGACTGACAACGATTCGGTACAGGTCAAGATTGATGTGGGAAATGAGTTGTGGCACTTTGTAAAAGTGCACGCTTGAAGATCATTCAGACCGTACATGTACCTACTGAAACGGAAAACAAAGATCTGATGTTTTACATTATCTGGAGTCTATCCAAAACTTGCCAGCTCATTCCTTATTGAATGAGCGCAACAGTGGCAGAAACCAGCTAGCGAGGCTCGCGGTAGCGTCAAGTGACTCAAGCGTAGCTTTCTACCCATACCTACTAAAACCCCGGTTCCGGGCCTACTCATCCAATCTGCAGCACATCACCTGGGCCAACCGGTCAACCACTTCTTCACTTCCTCATGTCGCAGTATTGGGAATGCAGGACAGGAAACCCGTGAATCAGGACGCGTAGAAAGGCTTTTAGGCAAAGTGTCGCGAATACGTACCGAGAGCAGCAAGGGCAGTGCGTGCACGTGAGATAGTAGCACTTGGACCGCACGACTCAGAATCATGCTACTCTCCTTATTCGAGGTTGACATGGGTCGAGAAGGCGCTTGTCCTTGGTCGCTCCCATCATGGCTAGGGCGCTAAAATCCCATAAGTACTAGCGGACAATTGAGAAATGTACCTGGAACGCCAGAGGCAATACGTCATATGTTCTCATGTCGAGCATGGTTGCTCTTTGCAAGACCTAAAGGCCTAATCTGTCGTTGACCTGTTCAATTCAGCCTTTCAACCTGATATGTCGAGACTCCAAGTTCAATCTTATGTAGATCTGGGAATGACTGGTACACGCATAACACCCATTCACGTACGCCTGGGTGCTCCATGCTACACAAAGAACTCAGGTCTGCATATATGGCGATGTTCAAAGTCAAGGTACAAAATGACCTGCCGCAAACCATTGCATATGTAGGAAAGTCACTTTCAACGTCAAGAATGTGCTCGCTCCGTGATTTCGGGTTGCCTTTCTGAAGTAACAGGTACATTACGCCAATGTCGTTGCTCAAGGCACAGCCAAGCAAATCTCAATAAAGTATGGTATCTTGGCAAGTAGACAATGAAATTCAGGTTGGATGGTTGCTTAACGTTTTCAGGGGGGTGCCTTGCAAGGGACTGATCATGATACAGCAAAGACAGATCGTTAACACTAGTCTGGAAAATTTGAATGTCGTAAGCGAATGGTGACCGCAGAGTCGCGGACTATAAAGGTTTGCCACTTATCGACAAGAATTTCAGAGTTCTGCTCACGTTTCAACATCATGCGCGTTTCTGTCTACTGTCTGTCATTGCTCCTCTGCGCACTCCCTGTTCTGTCCGCGAATTACCACATCCGCAGTCTGTTAGGCAATTGTATTGTCAGCACTGACAAGGACAGACCTGGTTCCCGAGTCATAACGGCCCACGGTTGTCCTTCCGGCACAGTTTGTATATCTATCAAGCCAACATAATGAAGCAACTCACGTATAATGACAGGTCGTAAATGTTGGTGTGAGTATCGATGCGCACGCTACTACTTTTGGTCCTGTCACAGGCAGGTTTGGGCTGTATATTGGCAGAAGTAAGGTCTGTTTGTTGTGGTTGATTTCGTAAATCCGATTCTGACCCTAAGTCTGCTCCACAGGATGGCAAGCATCTTGAATGGGTTGAGAGGCCATACGAGTGGCAGTTTTCGCCCGTTGCCATAAAACCGTTCCATACGTAAGGATTTTTTGGTGACCTTGGCCTATCACTGACCGTATGGACTAGTATCCACGTACCAGAACATGATGCCTACTGGGGGGATGCCGGTAGCCGCAAAACCGTTAGTTGTTTCTTCTTCGTTGTCATATGCAGACTGATAATGGTGAATATGCACAGGTCAAGGTCGATAAGGGGCATGAGATATGGTACTTCGAAAAAGCGCGCGCTTGAAGATCACTAGGATGTTTCGTGATTGTATGAATATATATACCTCTTGATATGATAACCAGATCTTGATGTGTTGCATTATCTGGAGTATATCTAGGGCTTAACAGTTCATTCCACTCGTTCGATGTGTACCACATCAATTGGAACAATGATTATCGGTGGGGGTGACTGACTATTGGATCGACATGCGTCGCAGCTGGCGGGATACCTGTAAGTTGTCAGAAAAAGCCGCCCATTTTTGGTAAAACCACACCTATAAAGGAGCAAAACCTTCACGCTTTGGTTCAACCCTGAACGATGCATGGGGAAAATGGAATGAAAAGTTCCTTCACCATCCCGGGATGCATTTATTTGGCGAACGAGGCGGGCTACAGGGTGATGACGACGAAAAACTGTGAAGAATGTCAAATAGGGAGGAAAGGATATCCTACATGCTTCTTCTTGCTTGGCGGCCCTCACAGGTGCAGTGACTAGTGCGCATATCCAACGTTGATGGGGTTCATCTGCATCTCCATTCCACCCTTTTCTTAGTCCGCCCTGCCTTATGGGTCTTACCGGTCGCAAGATGACAGTTGCAGCAGTTGTCCTACTGACCGCTACAACTCCCCCGGAGTTGGTGATCTGCGAAGCTGGTGCCGCAGGCCCTGTTCGTCATCAAAAGTGGATATTGGACCTGTTACTTGGAATTTTCTGTCTGTCGACAAGCGTTATGCCCTTATTACACCAATCTACTGAACCCCCGATTGTAATGAGCAGTTCAAGTTGTGCCAGGCTGAGGAGTGAGCGATCACGACACTGCTCCCCCAAGGGGTTAATTAACACCGTCGGCGCTACCAGATGTTGGTTTCATAGCATGTAACACTCCTCCATAGAAGCGGACAACACCAGTGCCCGCCCTCCTTCCGGGCTGTGTAGCAATGGCACCTAGATAGGTGCGTGCTTGTCTCTCCCCTATATTACTACATCTGACGAATAGGTTAGTCGACCGACAGTGAGCACGTAGACAACCATGAACAGAACGAACTCACTAGCCGGGCGATGAGCGTTGGCGAGGCAATAATTCTTCGGCGAGTGCCTGCAGGCAATTCGCAGCTTGAACTGAGCATAAACATGATTCATTGAACGATATACTTGCTATTTTATACAATACCCACCACACACTTGTTTCCATGACATTTCCAGCCTTGATGAATCCACATTCCACATTGATAAACGATGGACACTGTTACTTCATGACATCAACAGTTTTCATCCATTCGGTCACCTTGCTTCGGCTTGCTTCCTGAGCCAAGCACTTTTCCTCCTCCTCTCGTTTTATCTTTCTCATAGCAGCCTCTTCTGGTGAAATTCCACTCAAATACATTAACAGGAAATTCATCTCGTCCATTGCCTCTATCAATGTGTCTTGTTCTTTCTCGCCAAAAGAGGACTGGTCGCTGGGCTCGTAATCAGCAGGAGAACCATCGTCATTTCTGTCATTCTGGGGGGGATTGTGGTGCCGTCCCTTGAGACAAGATGCATAATGTTGCTTGTATGTCTCTACCACGGTACTACCCTTGCCTTTAGGCTTCCAGTGTTTGTAGGCGGCAACGCCATACATGAAATCAAGTATAATGGCTGGCGGTTGTGGGTGACCTGCACCATCGAACACTACTTGAGCGTGTGGTCGAGAAGGGCCTACTACGCCAAAAGTGTCCCGGCCAACCAGGTCGCGTGGCAATGGCTGATACTTGAGACAGTGGAGTACGATGCAAGCGGGGTCATTGTTTTGTCGCACGAACGCTATGTCACTGGCGTCCAGAGCGAAGTTTGGAACCTAATGGTTTCCTATCAAAGATACCTGAATATGAGATACAAAGAGTTCCTGTACCTTTAAGAAAGCAACTGTTCCATGAACAAACTTTGAATGCATGTTCATGCTCAAAAAGATTCCATTCCTAACATCATTTATGTTGGAGATTGATGTTGTGTCATCATAGCAGTGAGAACGATCTCGAAGAACCAGCTGGAGATACTAGAATAGATGATCAGACAATATACATAAAATGATCTGAATCTTACATCATCACCTTTTCCCCGAGGAATTATGTGTGTTGCTTGACATTCCTCTTTGTCCTCATGAGTGACAACGCAATACTCCCCATCTCGCACCATGATATCTCTCCTAAAATTGTTATGGTGGTGTGGTAGCCTGGTAGACATCATTTGTTCATCTAAACCATTGGGATCTACAAAGACAGGGTTCTCTGCAGAAATGAGATGACAATCTCGTGGCATATAAAAAATTTACCATTGACTCTATAGTAGTATTTATCGTTGGTCAATAGTTTATTATCATAGTTGACGATAGAACCAGTTGGTGTTTCAAGATCCCCGTAGACGCCACAAACACAGAACATGACGAATCGTAACCATTTGAGAGGGCGGATGGCAAGTCGCATAACATCCTTGTCTGGAATAGAGAGAACGGAAACTAGCGGCTTTCCAGTCTGCAGCAGATAAATTTCGACCATGACAGGATCCGCCATAGCGACGAACTGCGGTGTTGCATTAGCGTCACTCCATTACATAAGCGTTGCATTCCTTAGCAAGCTGTATCTACGGACAAGAAAACGGAACTTGAAAAGCCCACTTGTGCTCGGTACAGAGAGACCTAGGAGCGACAGAGGCGCAACAGACCGGTACCAAAACCTATGCGATAATATAGAGGATAGTCAGGCACCACATCAATGTAAGCATGCGCGTAGGGCAACGTTTTACCTGCGCCAGTGCAGCCGTTTTCCAAGGGCTGAGGGGACTGCTCGTGGCGATGTGCTTGTCAACACGCAAGGTGAAAAACTGGGTACGCGTCCACGTCGATTGACATGTCGTCACGAGGCCATTCGTCGTACCCCATATATAGCACGACGTCCCACATCAAAATCCTATCCACCTATATTGCACTCAAGGTGGCACGGCCGAGGTTCACAACCTGTCGACTTGGCTCGTCCTGGATGATAATACGGGATTTCAGACAATTTTGGATCCAGAGGATGGGAAGATGGATGGGGCCCTGGGAGTGAGGCCAACACCGACAGCGAGTCAGCATGATGCAAAAAGCAAAGAAGCGGATGGCGATGATAACAGCGACAGTGATAACGATGGCTCTGACAAGTTTTACGAAGTTGAGCACAGAGGGGCGCAGCTGCCGGATGAGCCAGCAGGAGCAGGAGCAGCGTAAAGCGAGGAGGCCAGATGAACACAAGAATGTTGATGATGAAGTCGGTGATGATGCTGATGACCAGTAGACCTGCCACTGCTTCTGTCGGCGAGGCGGTCAACAGAGCCGGACTTAGTGCCGCCCTCCTACTCCGAGTGCGAAGTTGGATGAGGATGGGGTTCAAGTTGGGCGCGAGTGAGTCGAGGAACGATGCTGCTACGGCTGGTGGGTGCAAGTGCGTGCATGGCTGGGTGTGCGCCGCCGGGAAGGATGCGGTAGTGGTGAAAAGGACGAACGCGACGCGCAAGGGAACGTCACTACACATCTGCTACACGTAAATCGTCTCGGACATTTATTGTGCATGGCACTATCAACTACTACACGAGCCGCCTTGCTTCTCAGCTCAATGCCTATCCATCTCTCGAGCACCACGCACTGTACCTCCGTTCTTTGGACAGTGTGGCAAACTATCAAGCCACATTAAACTGAAGGGCAGTCCCGAATATGTCATGCAGGCTCGGAAATATTTTCGGTGCAAAGTAGACAATATGGAAAAGGTTTTCCGACTCAGCCCCTTTTTCTTGGGGGCCGAATTGCTACATACCATGCACGGCGCTCCACTGTTCAACCCGACTGACGGGCCCGTGTTTTGTGGGGTACCTCATATACCGAAGTACACTCAAGGGCAGTTACCATCTTTTTTGGTGGCTCGCGCGCAGCCGATTGCCACGCTTGCCTCGACTCTATCAGGAATATCATCCTTATCATCCATGATCTGGCTGACTGCAACTTTGGACAGCGAAGCTTTTGCTACTCGTCTCTGAACTCGATATCATTCACGCCTGCGCCTATTCCATTTTAGATACCACTCTGCTGGCACGGTCATGAAGCTTTACTTATAATATTGCCCTTGTGTTCACCTTACACACGAGGTGCGTAATACGCTTATGCTCGAGAGCGCGTGCCATCAGTGGTGCGATTTTAGACCTGATGGCGTCACTGCTCGGTGATATTTCAGCCGCGACGGCTGCGGCGGACAACCACAGGATTCGCTCGCTTCTTACCGAGGCATGCTGCACGCCGATAGTGATACCATATCAAATCACGACGCTCCTAAATAAACTCTCTACCTCCCCAGATACTGTAATGCGTACGGCTATCGACTACTCTTTGCCGCGCGGCATCCAGCCGGATCCGCAGTTCAGAGCCCATGATGACTAACTTGTATGTACAGCAAACCTATCACCGCTTGACACACAAAACAGGCCAGCAAGGACGTTGAAGTAGTCATCAGACATGTGTGTCCAGGAACGCAAGCCTTATCTCCATCTGAGTGCAAGTACGCCATTATTAGTATAGATTCGACAATCAGTTCCCCACTGCCAAGCTTTTGTTTGTCATAGCTGTGTACTTATACCTCCTCTTCACATCGATAACCATACTGGTGGTCACTAACTGGTACACAAACAAAAAAAAACAGATTTTGATAGGTATACGTATTACTGCTACTACTTATCTGCGTCGGGTGAGGTATATGTATATATCTACAAACAGTCCCCAAAGATCTTGCGAGTGCAGAGAGTGAGTGCATACGGAATATAATGGTCTACGATATGTGAGAGATGCAGAGGAGATTTGGAGACAGGGGAAGGATATGCATTGCGCGCGTCCGTGCACTGAGAGGAGGGAATTAACGGCTTGGCAGGAAAAGATAAGGACCAAGGGTGATAAAGGGTTTTTTTAATCCAAACCGTCTAAGTGACGAGAATGCAAAGAGAAAAAAGGTGTCTATTTGAGACAAAACGACAACCTGAAAAAAGGCTTGATCGAGGCTTTCACCCCATACGATGAAGGGGGAAAAGAAAGCATTGTCTGGCAAGCAAAAAATCGAAAAAGAAAAAAAAAAAGTCCTTTACCCTGCGGCCCTCACAGGTGCAGTGACTAGTGCGCATATCCAACGTTGATGGGGTTCATCTGCATCTCCATTCCACCATTTTCTTCATCGGGACCCCGTCTCCTTATCCCTCCCATAGACATTTCGTGGTGCGGCATCCCTGTGCCATATCTGGCACTCGGCACATCCCTATATGGGGATTGGTCCCTGAAGGGTGACATATTCTCGTTACCTGGGCATCAGCGCAGAGCGCAGATCAAACGTTATGACACATTGCGCAGCAAGACAAGAAACGCACCTTCGCCGTGCAACGTGCCTCGGTGAGGAGCGAGCGAATCCATGTTGTGACCCATCTTCTCTCCGTCTGTGAGCTTGTCCGCCGCAGCTGTCGCGGCTGAAATGTCACCAATACCAGCACGAGTACCCCATCCGGTCTTAAAATCGCACCATCAGCACGCTCTCGAGCCTGAGCTAAAAATCTTGAGAACGCACCTCGTGTAAGGTGAACAAGGCATAAAGCTTCATGACCGCAAAGTAGTACCCAAATAGAATAAACGCGGGGACATGAATAATATCCTGCGGTCGAGTCCAGAGATGTGGCAAAAGCTTCGCTGTCCGCGTTGCAGTCAGCCAGACCATGTACGATAGGATGATATTCCTAATAGAGTGAGACGGCAAGCTCGAATAAGCCCAATCGACTCACCACCAAGGAAGATGGTAACCACCCTTGTCAACAGGTAACCGACTTTTGTATATGAGGTATCCGACAAAACACGGGCCCGTTAGCAGTGTTATCGGGTTGAACAGCTTGTCAACCTGTGAAAATTGTGAATAGTGAGTCGTGATTTATCGTTTCGCCACGCACCATGGTATAAGCAACATAAGGATGAGCGGTCCAAATATGCCTCTCCATGAACAGACTCCTCAAATCTGACCGCCATGTATTTCGCGTCCATCGCAGCACTTGCTTTAAAAATCTCCAATTGGGTTTCATCGTACTTAAAAGTTCGGCCTCTGGACAGCACTGGACGTATGTCGTCCATCCGTGGCTAACCATCCACCTCGTCAGAAACTTGTCGTCTCCCGAATTCAGCTGGTATTTCCCGAGCCAATAATCATGTGTGAAGCCGTGCAGAAACTCTGGATCCTTCAATATCACCGTCCGATACGCCGCTGTCCGTCCAGACAAGCAAGGCACGCCACCATCAATATGAGTCGAAGCCGCAATCTCCACGTTGCGCATCGTCAGCCGAAACGCAGCGAGCACCTCCCACACCGTCATCTTATCCCCGACCGGCTGCACACGCTGGCTCGTCCCAACGCCGCCCACCTTTTGGTCCTCGAAGCACGCAAGCACGTACGGCAGTAGCGTCGGCGGCCAAATCGCATCGTCATCCGCAAACACGATAATGTCCGTCATCGTATGCCTAATCCCATGCGACATCTGCAACCGCTTATTCGCAAACGGCACCGTCAGCACGCGGATCTTCTCCGGGTCCACCTGGTTCGCCAGGTCCTGCAGCGGGCCGAGCATCTTTTCCTCAGTGACGATGATGATCTCTTTCGGGTTGCCGACCAGCCAGCTGTGCGCGGCCTCCTTGAACTCCTCGCCAGCGTCGATCGTGGGCACGATGATCGTCACGTCCTCCGAAGCGATGTACGTCGGGTTTTCAGGGAGGGGAACGGGGCGGTACGTCCATGCAGCGGAAAGACGTATGGTGTACCATAGGTAGCGAAAAAACCTGCAAATGGGGAGCGGCGCCACCTACGTCAGCCAGCCAGCCAGCCACAAAAAAAATCGGGAACAGGATGAGCAAACGAACCCTATGACACCGAAAGGGACAACTGTGTGTGAAGCGAGTGGTCAGCCATGTGTGTGGTTTATGTTGGGCTTTGCAGCGGCGAGAATGGGCGACTTACATATGGGAAACTCATCTGAAGTGAGATAGAGCATGTGTGAGGGACGAAAATAAACGAGCGAAAGCAGAGGAACGCCTAAAGCTGTGGCGCGTCCAGCAGGAGGAGAGGAGCGGAGGAGACAACGGCGGTTGACAGCCTCGCATGGCTGCGGGGTTTGAATAGATCAGCCACTTCGTTACTCCTCCCCACACTCCGCAGTCACCCACCCGCCTACCATTTTCAGTCCCCGCCTGCCTGCCGATGCCGATGCCGACAACAGCCTGCGGCGCAGCAAACTCGTGACAATGCGACTCGGGACCCTGAGTAACAATTCACGACGTTACCACTCCTCGGTTACGCTCCTCGGTCGCGCGCCAAGCAAGCCCTTCGTGAACAGGGGAGATATCCCTTCCCCTAGATATCCAATCCCATACGTGACACGTGGCGCCCCGCCATGTACGGGCAATGACAGGGAAATTCATTTTACCATCACAAAACAACAACAACAGTTTACAATAATTACACTATGTATGGAGTGACGCTACGGGTACGAAACATCTACGGAAATGCAGTGGATAGCTATATATCAGAGATGAGATGAGATGAGGGTATCGCTATCATAATGAATCACATCATATATTAACACTGAAACACCAGAAGAAAAAGAAGAGAAAGGAAAAGGAAGAAAAAAAAGAGGGAAAAAAAATGCCTTATCGGAAACAGCGCGCCACTTACATCACCCCCTACCCCTCAAACCCTAACTCCCAACCTCACAACCCCGATGCATGGTAATGGGATGGCAAAGGGACAGCAACGCCCACCGTACCGCACGCATCCACCAACTTGCTTCGCAGCTCTTCACAATACCGTTGATGATCTATCCCGTTGAACATCCTCGACACACAAAAGAAAAAGAAAAAACGGGAGGGGCACTCACGCGAACTGGGCCACAACCCATTCAACACATCCACCACCCTCAACACCGTCTTCCCAAGGTCCAAAAAACTGAGCAAGGTACGATCATGACTCCACATCCGAAGACACCTAGATTAGGCGGAAAAAGAGCGGGCAACCGAAACAATCAGCATCACACACACGTCAAACGCACATTGATACCACCCCAACACAACAACAACAACCAGGAGGTAGAGAGGAGAGACAGACTCACAACGCCAGCTGGTTCGAGTACCACGTCACGTCAAACGGCCTCCGCGTCCACATACTCCCCGCCTTATCATCGAGATGTTGCCGTAGCCCGAGGCCCCGATCGGCCTGATCCATCAACCGCTTCGTCCAGCTCACTAACCGAGTAAGAACCGATTCAAAAAAAACGAACCACTCCGCACTCACGCCACTGCTCCGCTTCGCCCCGGCTCGAAAACGGTTTGCTCGGTCCGTCATCAAAGCCAATAATACTGCGTGTCACGCCAGAGGGGGAAAAGGCAGAAGAGAAAGAAAGAAAGAAAAAAAAAACAGTTAGCACAACCGCCCTGAAATCCGTAAAAAAAAAAGGTTATTTAAAAAAAACCAATTACCTCCGATGTACTCGTTTGATCAAGAAGCGTGAACTAGTTTGATGGTCGTCAGCAGAGCACAGACTCTGAAAGAAGGAGACCCACTTTTGAATAAGCTCCCGACAGCGATGGATAACGATCGAGTCAAAATTACACACATGCGCATCAAGCGAGTCTTGCAGCGACATGCTCTCATTCACCGCCTCGGCCGCCAGCTCAGACTTGTCCTCCGTCCCAAGCCCGCCCCACACAAGGCGAGTGCAGAAATTAAAGAGAAGCATGCTTCGGCAATACACAGCCCACACTGACTCTTTTGGCGAAACAGGCTGCGAATGAGAGTCGGGCGAGGACGAAAAGGAGGGAGAAAGTCGGTCGACGGCTTCGCCCGGAAACAGTATCGCATACTAGATAATACCCAGTTAGCTACTTGTAAAAGTATAGCCAAGAAAAACGTTTTTTTTTTTTTTTTTTTTTGGACGCACATTACCAGGATCAGCCAGCCAAAAGGCGTCCGGCTCGTTCCCGTGGCAGACAGAGAGTGTATTGTAGATGGAGATAATCGCCAGTGCATTCCAGCACAGCCTGCGATTCTCCTCTGCCTCAATTTCTTCTGCGGTCCAGGTCGGATCCCATGGCAGTGCCAACGACTGCACCGTCTGCGGGTCGGGGGAAGCCCCAGAAGCCACACACGCGCACCGCTTGGAGACAGCGCGTCCGTATGAAGCCGTCTCCGGTATCGTGGGCACGGTGCCAGCTCGGAACTTGGTCACAAGCGGATCGTTTGCGTCGCGCAGAGTCAGCTTCCGCACGGCAATGACGCCATCTAACTCGTGGAGGGCACGCGACAGCCGATCGGGGTCATACGACGGATGGACGGACGACTCGAAGAGAGACATGATCTGTACCACATCATCACACGCACCATCAAGATTAAAGCAAGCACAAGACGGACGGACGAACGTGCGACTCACAAAGGCAGCTCCGGCCAGTTTGACGTCGATCCAGCCAGCCCTGTAGGAAGTCTTGTACGCCGCCTGGGCTGAGCTAGCAAAATGCATCGCGGCATTGCGGCCTGTTGCCCCGCGGCCCTTTTCGCTCGACTTCATGAGTGTCGCCAGAGCCATCCCAGCATAGACAAACGCAGGCTGGATGTGGATCCGCCTCTCCTCATCAGACAGACAGTCCATCAAATGGTCCACATTCACGAAGCAGAACCACTGAGGGGCATCAGCCACACTGCAAAAACGGGTCAATGACACGAGCGAGATCAGAAGCGCAGCAAGCTCGACTCACAGGTATGAGAAAGCATCAGCGATGAAACTCGGGCTGTCCATGTTCATATCAATGTTAATGACACCCGTCAGCCTCCAGATCAGACACACACACACACGCAGCGACTTGCCTATAGCTCGCGAGGATCGCATTCCACCGGGATCGCTTGTCTTCTGCCATGCAAACAGTGTTGGGGGGGTACGGATTCGCGACGTGCAAACGAGGATAAGGATTCGTGGTCTGTCTGGGCTCATATGGCACCCCACGGGCCAAGGGCGGCGATTCAGACTGTCAAGGGTTGCGTGTCGGCGAGAACGCAAGACAATAAGACGGTCATGCTGCGTACCTTGACATTTAGAGACTCCTCCGCCATTTGGCTTGACAAGGAAACTGACGAAGTTCCAGAAAGAAGGTGTGTACGTGAATGGACCACATGGTCCTGATCAGTCTTGATGCTCGTCGTCATGGTTGCTTGAGATTGAGACTGGGACTCTGCACGTTGGTCGCCGCTTGTGCGCCTTCGCTTGGCACTCGTCGCAGCAGGGGTGGGCTCCTCAAGAATCCGCTTTTTAGGTCGCCTCTGCCGGGTGCCTGGACGCTTGTCTGGACCTCTCCGCTTCGGCACGGCATCATACACGCACGCATTCGATCGTCGGGCGCAATTGTTGCAAGTAGGCCTTTTGGAGTCACAACGTATTTTGCGACTGCGACTGGAAAAGGAGGGGGAAGCATATGGTGAAATGATGAAATTGATAAAGCGCTGATAGGTTAGCCGAAGGCCGAGGGGACGATGGAAGCGGCCACGCACCATTGGTTGCAGGCAATGACTACATTGGATATCTCCTTTCGTTGCTTTGTTGGGCCTGCAGTGGGACTAGACGGAATGGGTGGGGAAGGGTCTGATTTTGGGGCAGAGGGCTGTTGGGACGGAGAGGAAATTTGAAAGTTGGAAATGGCCGGGACGGCAGAGGGCCGCGAAAATGAAGGGTCATGAATAGGATCTGTGGACGGATGAAGGTACCTATAATCCATCTGCCTGTAAGAATGGGGAGCGGGAGGAGGATGGCGGAGGGCCGGGTGAGAGCGAGGGTAAGGCGCATGAGCGGGAGAGTCAGGGACTTGTCGTGGGTTGAGATGCGGAAGCTGTTGGTGGGTGGCCATGGCGGACAAAGCGTAAGGATATTGACCATACTGATACCGAACTTGATTTGCAAGTAAGAAAAGAGAGTTTGAATGGGAAAGACGGACGTACAAACGGGAGAATGGAGGCCGGAGCCGTCCTCGCTGGACTGGGGGCCATCATCTGAAGGCATGAGGAGAGGCAGAAGCGGCGACCATATAAAAGAAGAGGAGGAGGCCCGAATTAGAGAGCTGCAGGATGCATCGCGGCTGCCTGCGTCCAAGCGTCCAGGGCGGATCATTGGCTCACACACCCAAATACACCCGCGACGATGATCCAGGATCTGGAAAACGTGCTCGAGTCCGAGCCAGGGTCACTGCAATACTGAAACTTTACATCTCCACTTCCATCCCTTCTTCCCCCTTCTCCCCTTCACCTGTCTTCCCATTACTCCCACTCTCTCCTCCATTAGACTTATTGGCATTCAATATCTGATGCCATTTGTCCACAAGTGCCTTGGCCCGTTCTCTAAATTTGTATTCCCCGTCACGAGGTACCTTGTCCTCAGGCAATACGGCAATGTGACGCATCACCTTCCCAATCTTGGAAAACTGTTCACATTTCAGTCTTTCATCCATCCCTTGCAACCCTCCACTTACTGATAGATACTGAATGTTGATCCGCTCATAATTCTCAACAGTAGTAAATAGGTTATCCAGGATGGGCATCTCCTTCATCGACCGTCAGATTCACGTCAGACAATGATAAAACAACCACTTGACTTCATCTTTCGGAGTCCCCTTGGTACTCAAAAAGCTTTTTTGGAGCTTGTGCCGCCAATCGCGAACCCTTAATGCCTCGGGATCACCACTTAGATTAGCTTTACAAGTCCGCCATGATGAACACACAATCTAATAAAATCTCAACACGCACTCACATTCTTCCATTTCTTCTTCCTTGTCACGTTTAGCCTTCTTCGCAGGAGGGGGTGACGCCTTTTTGGCCCGGGCATCTTCACCCTCGGTGCCCCCAGCCTCACCCTCGTCCTCAGATTCGACCATAGCCTTTGACTTGGCGCCATTTCGCCTAGACTTGGTCACTCCTGAAAGAAATAAAATAACACGCTCTTCTTCTTTCAAACCACCTACCTTTCTTGGCTTTAGAAGCCACATCAGACACCCTCTTTCTCTTTTTTGTCTTGGCCTTGCCCATCTCATCATCATCACGCTCGCTATCCAGCTCGTCAATTTCCGCATTAGCCTCTTCTTCAACAGCAACTTGGCTGGCTGCCGCAATCTCCTGCTCCCACTTGGTAGGTTCTAGCGCAATGCGATAGCCTTGCAAAAGATCCCCCGACTTTTTGTACGGCTCATTAATGTAGGATTCAATTTCGTGTGGCTGTAGTTTGGAAATGTCCTTCGCCACTAACCACGCACTACATGCGATCGACACGTCAGCACCATCCCCGCATCATCACAACTAAGAGGGGACGTACTAGTCCCCAGTAGGGAAAAACCTGACGCAATAAAACGTTGCTTTTTTACTTGCAGGACGTTCTTTTAAAACAGTCGGAGGAACAGACTCCGGATCGACAACCTTGACGCGGCATAGAACGCAGTTAGGACTGCGAGAAACCTTTTGATAAACATAGCGAAATACGCGACGGACTTACCATGCCAGGCCACGGCGGATATCCGCGTACTTTTCCCAACACCACATCGCGGGTTTCGTAAGAGGACACCTCCTTTGGCGCCTTTGCACTCTTTTTACTCATAGCTAGCTTCCCGGAAAGAAAAACGGACAAAACAACGGGGCTGAGATGGTTGAAGCACGAGACAATCCAGCGTCACTCGCACAGTTCCCACGACTCACGTTTCTCCCACGCGGGTCCGTGCACGCCTTTTGTTGATCACTTCGAATCGAATAGGCAAGTTGAAGCGCCGGGTAGTAGAGGCATGGGACGTCAATCCAGCAACGCCATATCACAGCGATCCGGGGGCATTTACTTTGTTCTGTTGACTGATTCCAAGGTCGTAGAAAGTCGAACCTGACCGTGTGGGCTCAAGCTCGTCGTCATTCGTGAAGATAGACACACTACAGCTGACATTCCCTTCACTATTGTAATGCATTTCCCAGGGCAAATCCCATTCACAGAAGACAGATGTCATGTGGACGGAGATCTGCCTGCTAAAAGGGTATTTCACTTCCATTTATCGATAAATTGAGGAGAGGGTATGCATTCGTGAGAACCTGATTCGCAGATTGATGGGACACGACTGCAGGGGCTTTTTACTTAGCGCGTGCATCTGAAAGAGAGCAATGCAAGCTTGTAAGAACGACAAGTCTCTACCACCTTGAGCGCTAATATAGTCAAGGCCGAATTGATGCAGCCCATTCACTGGCGCACCAGGAAGACGGTCCTGGTGATTCCGCAGAATCTGCCAACAAGCTCCATCTTGCAAATCGGCCAATCTATGAATCTATGAAGCAGGAACGCCTAAGGGTGTTGGTATAATTGAGTAGATAACCATCTCACCCCAGTACAGGGCGTTAATGAGGTCAAAATGTCAAAAATAAGCGTCATCCTGATCACGTCGGAGTTATAAACGTCCAACATGCACGGCGCCCCAATCTTCGAACCTCCATTCCAATTGTGCTTCAGATAACGGACGAAATTTGTTGATGTGGAATCACGTTTGGGCTCGTGATAAGGCCTAAGGGGAAACCGTCAGCGTCAGCTGTCGGTGTTTCTGAAACACATTCAGACAGCGGCCCCGCGCCACGTTTCATCTTAAACGGTGGCAAGCGCACGCTTAGCCACATATGTATAACTACTTGGTACTCGGAAGTGCCGCATGAGCGCCGCAGCAGCAGGCTAACAGATTGATATGAACGGATAGGGGCTGCCTCCCCCCCCCAGCCACCGGCATGATCGACACGGTTGTCCCATGGTGACAATGACGTTCTGGCCTTGAATCCCTCTCGTCCCACTGAATGCCTCCCGTCGGTCAATTGTGGCGCAATGCGCGGCCGCTGGGGCGGGTACGTTACCCAATCAACTTTGCCCTGAGCCAGGATCCCTGAGATTGGCTTACCGCCGTCGCCTGGATGGTTCTCCATATGGCAATCGGCAAATTACAACACACGACCATTCAAATAGCTCCCTCCCGTTCCGCCATCCCATCACGTTTTCCCTCCCTTCCGTTCCTCCCTTTCCTTTAACACTGTCCATGTCGAACATCACCGCCCTCGTTCTCCAGGAAAGGTCCGAGCCCAATGGCGCCATCTCTTTCAACGACATGCAAGGCCGCCTCTCCGTCTCTTACCGCTGCACGGTCAATGGTGAAAAAGGAAGAGGCAGCACCTGGTCCATCTTTGACCAGACCGGTCTCGGGGGCGGTGCCTTTGTGCCTGTCTTCATGCTCGAGTTCGGTCGAAACAATGCACTAGGTGTGATCCATACCGGACCCAAAGAATGCATGTCCATGAAAAAGTACCTCGGCAAGACGTCCTTGCTTGGAAAGTGATTGTTATTCATCCCCCTTCTCGCGACGTAGACTGATACGGTTGTGACGCGTTCAGTAGTCGAGTCAGAAAATTCACCGCGACAGACGGCAAGGAGTATATATGGAGCCATCGTGAGATAGGCGAGTACGAGTGGGTGGTACGTCGGTTCGCGATGTCCGGTTCATGTGCATTAAAAGCAAGAAAATAGTGCATGGACGTGAACGCAGATATCGTGTCATACTACCGTCGTGGAGGTACAAGCCGAGCAGGCGTAAAATCGAATAACATCCTGGTTGTCGAAGAGAGGTGCAAAAAAGTAGCGTGCGGTGAGTATCCAACAATAGCTATCCTTCAGAGATGGTTGATCCGTTTTTTTCAGACTTTGTCGCAACACTGATGATTATGCGACACATCCTTGTCCACAACTTGTAAACACATCTTTCCCGCTGTCCTTACGTTACTACCACTTGGTCTAGTCCTTTCGTTCGTTTTTTATCCCTTCCCCCTTACTATACTGTAGCGTAGTACTCTTTCCCATCTCCGTGAATAGTTTTCCGGTACTTTTTTAGGGTTTGGTGTCCAGGACGACATTTTTCAGAAAAAAATTGAACAGCAATGTCGGTGTTGTATACTATTATTACTATTTATGTCTTAGTGACATTGCCATCTCTTAACGTCATAACATCTCCTTTCCCTATCGACTGTTGCCACATCATGCCACGCCCCTGAGGGAAAAAAAAAATCAGCCACGCAAGCATTCCGGTCAAAAAATACGTCATCTGATCACACTTGGGTGTGAAAAGGCCGACAAATTGGAAACCGCGAACGAGAGTTGCGCAATTTCTCTTCTTCTAACGCCGCTTCTGCCTCTAGGCCTATGTACGCCCACCTCGGAGCTTACGCCTCTCCAGACGCTTAAATAGCCTACTACCTAAACTTGTTTGCCCTATCCTGTACGCGCAGTTGATGCCCCTGTGTAATAAGACCGACTTGGACAAGGGCCACCGTATTTAACCTGGTCCCTTTCACCTCTGGTTTCAATCCTCCTGTCTGGATGACGCCATTCAAGTTATTGTTGGTTCTCGCCTCTGTTACGCGCTTCACTAGCGCCAGCAATTTCAAGGGTGACCTGGAAGCCGTCGGAGCCTACTCTCTTTTTCCCGGGGACTCTGCCTACGCTATAGCTAGCGACGCGTGTAAGTTGAATCTTTTTTTTTTTTTTAATTTTAATTTTTATAAGAGTGGATGCACACGGGCTAAATAAAAAAAAATTTGGATGGTTCAGTCAATGAGAGGTATTCATTCCAGCCTGCTGCCGTGGCCTTCCCTGCCACGCCGCAGCAAGTTTCGCGCATTGTCAAGATCGGTGTGACGTACCACCATCAGGTCGTGGCTCGAAGCGGAGGAGTGCGTGGCTTCATATATAGCGACTCGAACCCCTGGCTTATGCTCGTTTTTAGCATAGCTACATTGCGAATGGACTGGGTGGAAAGAATGGCGTGCTGATCGTTGATATGAAGAATATGACCCATATTAATGTCGACCAGTTCGGAATGGCCACTATACAAACTGGAAACAGGCTAGGTGATATTGCGTTAGCACTTAACGCGCACGGCCGGGGGCTGCCTCACGGGTTGTGTCCCTACGTTGGGATAGGAGGACATGCTTGCAAGTTCCTCCTTTGTCTCCGAACCAAAATCAACCTAATAATTTACACCTGGGTTTAAGCATTTGGCGGATGGGGGTTCACTTCACGTATGTGGGGCCTCACGCTTGACACTATTCAGTCTTTGGACGTCGTACTGGTAAATGGGACAATCGCCACATTGTCGAGCCAGAATCATCCCGATTTGTTCTGGGTAGGTGGCATTCTTTTCTGCAACCTAATCCTTTTGACGACATGTGCCAGGCTATGAGAGGAGCCGGACCATCCTTTGGTATCACCACGTCAATCCACGTAAAGACCTATCCCGAACCCAAAAACACCACTATATACAATTATAGCTGGAATTTGAGGCCCGTCGATGCTGTTCGGGTCGTATCGTCTTTCCAAATATTTGTAGAAACGAGTGATATTCCCAAGGAATTCACCGCCGAGATCGAGTTTTACCAGACTAAAGTGGCGGGACAGTTGTCTGTGACACTTACAGGCGGCTGGTACGGGCCAACGAACGGGCTCAATGCCATTATTGCGCCATACCTCGCCACGGTGCCTAAACCAGACAAAATCCATTTTCAGACGGGGTCTTACATCGACAGCTTACGATACCTAGGTGGAATTGGTCATCTCAGCACCAAGAAAGTAGCAGATACCAGAAACACGTTCTACGCAAAATCATTGATGACCCCGGAAGCATCCCCAATCTCCGATAAGGCGCTTGCTGCCTTTACAAACTATTTAGCCGACGACGGGGTCAAAACCAATTTGGTAAGTTGTATAAGCGTTCATGTTTCTTCTTTTTTTATATCGTTGGACAGAATTGGTTCGTCCAATTGGAGCTGTACGGCGGAAAGAACTCCATTATCAACGCTGTACCTCAAGACGCGACGGCGTTTGGACGACGAAATGCGATGTGGACAATTCAGTTCTATACCTCCTCGCCTAATTATCAACCACCTTTCCCTGACTATGGATTCTCTTTCCTCGACGGTCAGTTTTGATCATTGCCAATGTCCCCATGTCTTGACGGTATGTCCAGATATGGTACATCGTATTACGGATAACAGTCCAAAGGGCTGGGATATCGGGTACGTTGTTCAAAAACAATCATTGTTCACGAAGCAGGATGAGCTGATGGTGTGAACAGTGCATACCCAAACTATGCCGATGGTAGACTGAAAAACTGTACGAGTCTATTGTGCCTTTCTGGAAAAACTGGAAATGAATTTTCCTGACCATCAAACAGGGCAAGAACTTTATTATGGCGCCCATTATCGGCGGCTGCAAGGCCTCAAACGGCAATATGACCCCAGGAATACTTTCTCGTTCCCACAAAGTATTGAACTGTGAGGTTATAGGGTTTAGCAGCACTCGCGCTTCTGCTATTCATCCATCCCTGTCTTAATCACCCTGTACTGGAGCGGAGACGGGTAATTGTATCTTTTTTAATCTTGATGGGTATCAATTGGAAATATCTCAGAGTTCAGCTTGACATTGAGGTCGCCGCGATACCAATTGACGATGTCCCACACATCAAATTGTGAATGAACGAAATGCTCATTTCGTCCACTGAGTGGGGAGATTAAACGGTGACATCCTGCCTAATTAGGTACCCTGGCAAATCAGGCCAAGGTCGTGCGTGGGATGCACGTTCTGAGTTTGTCTGGGTCACGTCCGATAAGGTGATTGAATTCATGATTGGGTCTGGGTTTATATTCGTGACGGACGTGTATTGGTTGTACACGCTTGAATAGCATGGTATTCAAACAGAACGGTGTGTTTGTTACGTTCTTTTTAGAATCGTCAAGTCATTCGGCTACTCCCGCGTAACGACATTGCTTGGCTGCGTACATACATGATTGGTCATGATGCATGATGCCCTGGTAGGTCAACCACATGATGAGTTGATGGCTCAGTAGATAATTTACCTCACCTTTTTTTATATCAAACATCTCATTGGAAAACATAACATATGGTGTAAATGGTGATATGTCCATGGTGATACATTGAATCAAAGATGGGCAGTGAAACAAACGGGATAACGTTCAAGCAAATATCACTCTCCGCGTGAAGTCTCTACGCCATATAGGTTCTCGGCCAAAGGAGCTAAACGAGACGAGCCATGTGTTGACACAAGTGACTGTCGATATCCTGGATGTAGCTGAAGGTGCGCGAGTTGCTGTAGATTGCTAGAAAGCCGTAGAACAACGGGGACCTTGGGTGGATACTAGAAGTGGAAGTTCTCTTTGAAAACTGGTTCTTCGCTTCACTACCCACTTGATCCCATATAATCCTGGTTCAAATACCAACTTAAATGCGATACTGACCTGGCATGTCGTCCGAGTTTTTTTGGGAAACAAAACTGGTAATCAAGCTGGCAATTGGGATTATTTGGTCATCACCACGAATGACCCATCTGAACAAGTAGTAAATTTCGCATTTCTTAGCTTCGACAGGTGGGTCTGGGAATTTGTACTGCAATTTTTTTGTTTTCCAGTGTTGATGTCATCAATCTATGATATTAATCGTGAGACCAATTTTTCGATGATTTCGTGGTAACGCACTTGTAAACTATCTACCAAGTACTAAGGCACTTGTAGGACCTATGCTTTAAACTATGGTATGCAGAGTAAATATAATAGATGGTGTGTTTGGAATGACTGGTTTCGGAGTTTCAATATTCAATAATGTGTCACGCCGATGCCGCCCATCATGCAGTGTTCATGCGTTCATGCATCATGTCGCATAGTTCGCATTCACGGAATGTACTCACCTGATGCACATTTGCTAAGGTTTTCTTTCCAAGTCCGTTTCACGAATGCTCAACAGAGTGCTCATGAATTCTGTAATGCACGGCTGGGCGCCCAGCGCATCGCATCTGATCAACCCTTAGGCCTGAGCCTAAAGGTATGCCCCTTGTTTCCGGTAATGAGCCGAACACTATTCCCCGGATAGCATATTTAAAGGCCCTTCTCCCCGTCAATACCATATGAAGCTCTCCCGGCCTTTTCTGGTGTTGGCCTCGCTTGCCTATTGCGCCTGTGCTAGCTTCAAGGAAGACTTGGAAGCTATTGGTGCAACTGCTGTTTTCCCCGGAGATTCTGACTATGGAGTAGACAGCGCATCATGTAAGTTTGTTAGGGCGCTAGTGAAAGAAGGTGCTCAACGTGTCGTTTAGTCAACAGGAGATACACGTTCCAGCCTGCCGCCATAGTGTACCCTACCACACCTGGACAAATTTCGCGCATAGTCGAGGTAGGAGTAAAGTACAAATATTCAGTTGTTTCTCGTAGCGGAGGGGTACGTGGCTTCGGGGCTATGCACGCCTCGTGGCTCATAAATGACATAGCACAGCTACATTGCGAATGGAGTTGGTGGAAAAAACGGCGCACTGGTCATTGACATGGGGAAGAGGACCAATATCAACATCGACTCATCATCCGGACTTGCAATTTTAGAAAGTGGAAACAGGTTAGGCGATATTGCCTTGGCACTTGCCGCACAAGGGAGGGCGCTGCCCCACGGTTTGTGTCCCTATGTCGGCATAGGAGGACATGCATGCAAGTCGTCCGCTTTATACAAATCAAAATCATCTTAACGTCATGTCTAAGCTTTTGGAGGATGGGGATTTACTTCACGTATGTGGGGCCTCACGCTTGACAACATCCGGTCCATGGACATCGTATTGGCGAACAGTTCAATTAATGTTCTCACGAATACCAGTCACCAAGACTTGTTCTGGGTAAGTAGCATCTCACTTGACATAGCCTAATTTTTTACGGAACGCGCCAGGCTATGAGAGGGGCTGGGCCTTCCTTTGGTATCACGACGGCGATTACTGTTCAGACCTTCCCGCTACCCCCGCAAGCGACTATCTACTCGTATATTTGGTCTATGAGTGGGACGGCCGCAGCACAGGCCATATCCTCTTTCCAAAAATTTGCTCAAACAGATATTCCCCCTGAGTATATGGCAAGATTTGACATAGTCAAAGGTCAAGAAGCTGGAAAGATGCGCTTTATTCTGATAGGCGCATGGTTTGGTCCTCCTGACCGCCTCAGTGGTATTCTTGCGCCATATATGGCTACCGTCCCCAAACCTGATTCTATTGTTTTGAAAAATGGGACTTACATTGAGGCCTTGACGGCCATCAGTAACATTGGCCGTCTCAGCACGACGGGCATTCCGGACAAGAAGGATACTTTCTATACCAAATCTTTGGTGACCCCTCAATCATCGCCAATTTCAGACATAGCGCTCACGGCATTTATGAACTATTTAGCAAACGAAGGATACAGCATTGATCTAGTAAGCTCCATGGCACTATTGTGCTTTACTTGTCTCATCTCGGATAGTTTTGGTTTGTCCAGCTGGACTTGTTTGGTGGGAAGAACTCGGTTTCTGCTGGTGAACCTTTGGGCGTGACATCGTTTGGACGGAGAGATGTACTGTGGCTCATCCAGATGGGTTCGGCATCGAGCAACCATAAACCTCCGTACCCTCACTACGGGTACCCTTTCCTTGATAGTAAGAATTGACAATCTTTCGTTTCCGTATCCTGATCTTATGCTGTCCAGACATGGTAGCTAGTGTCCTCAAAAACAGTCCTCCGGACTGGGATTATGGGTAAGCATCCTACACATTATCTTCGTGGATCAAGACCCGCTGATGAAATAAACCAGCGCATATCCCAACTACGCCGACGATAGGCTAACCAACTGTACGTTTTGTTCTCGTTTCTGGCGCAAACAATGAATCTCCTAATCGTTGAACAGGGCAACATCTATACTACGGCACCCAATACCCACTACTGCAAAGACTTAAACGGATCTATGATCCCGAGAACACCTTTTCATTCCAGCAAAGTGTTGAGCTATAGATTGCGAGAGTTGATGGACTGTGACTAACGGATGGTACTGAACGATCTTACTTACGCTCGTGGACTTTGTGCTGTGCTTATTTATCCGATTTGAATCGATGTGCAGTTTTCGCGTTCTGATCAGGTGACATGACAACTTTCTTATGGCTTGGCATACCTCATAAGTTTTGAACCCTCTGCCCTGCCCTACCTTTGGCCGGCAATCAACCAGAATGTAACCGAATCTGATGTTTGACTTTTTTTCATGATTGATGATATCCATCAAATTAATTGTCGTAAACCTAGTCATGTGCAGATGTGTGGCATTTGCTTATGTCCATGATCCGGAGCATTCTATGCGAGACGGCAACGTAGCATGATGATTGATCAGATACTGTGCTATGTTAGTTATGCTGCTTCTTGCCGGGATCAGTGAGGAAGTAAGTGGATACCGCGGAGTTGAGGGCACCAATAATTTTATCATTCGATACCCGATATCGTTCAGGAAGGCAAAGTACGGTACCGACGAAAAGGCAGCCAACGAACATGCTTACAAAAGAGGACGCATTAATTCCACCGTTGATCATTAATATGTCAGACGCTCTTTAAAGGCCATGCCATCCCATTCAATTTTTTGCCACACGCGACAACCACCAACTGGAAGCGGAAACCCTGAAATTCGGGTCCCAATTCTGCACCGGCTGTGGAGCGCATCGTTGTTCTTCCTCACCTAAACGCGTACCACCGCTTGCCGATTTCTCTAACATAACCATCGCCTCAACACCGTGCATTGATAACTTTCTAGTCCCAAATTGCATTCACGCCGGATACCAGGATCATGGCCCCGGCTGTGCACTACCAGCTTCACAAGTATATGGAGGGGCTTGTGTCCCTTTAATGCCCCTCCGAACAGACACTCTCGATGCACGAGGGCAGCGCGTGCATAAACACATTTTGTCAACAAGAAAGCGGTGAGTCTGACGGTGATGCGGCGGTTGCCACTAGCCGTAACAGCGTTAATGGCAGTGAACTGTCGGAATTGACTAGTAGATTGGCTGAGCTGAGCTTAAGGAGGACAAATGAGATGTAACGGTTGCAGCGCCCGAGGTTTGAATGATGGACGGTCCAAGGTTGACAACAACAGGTCCGTTTGTTCCCAGATCTAGAACAGCTTTGTCAAGCGTGAGTTGGAGGCGGCCGACAAAGAGGAATCTGGCTCACCGTTGCCATCCGTGAAAAAAGCATAGTGAAGCTTGACAATGCAACACAGAACAGAACGGGTTACAAGAGGCATTGTGTCACCATGGTGACTTCGGTTCAAAGAAGAGGGAGGCAGTAAGCCACCGACAGAAAGACCACCGTTCCGTCATATATAACGGTAAGAGATTATGCCACAGCTCCCTAGGTGAGTCCTCTTCCGTGCTAACGTCTTCCAGCACGAGGGTTTTCATTCGTTGTGAGCTGAGGCCTCGTCTTCGATTCTTCGATTGGCGTTCCCCCTTCGTCGGCGCTCCGAGCTCCCCCACATTATATTCCTCCGCCATCCGCCTCGTTCAACCAACGCTATTCGATCCGGTCACCGCCTATCGCTATTCGACCGAGCGCCTGCTCGACGACGGTGGATGGGTTACAAGGTGCGTGCCCTGGGGAAGGATGAGAAAGCTACTGTTGTCCAGCCTTCTCTTCCTCGTGCTTCCTTGCCGCGGGCCCCGGGCTTAAGACCTTCAATGGTCGACCAAATGCACGTTTAAAAAAAACTTTCTGTTCGCTTTTACGGGGGGGGTTCTTGAAAGTTCGGTGATGATGATGCGTTTCTAGGCAAAGGGTGGACCGCTGGACACAGAAGCCAAGCAATCTATTATTTAGCTTTTGTAAATGGAAACCTTGGCTCGCGTTGCATAGAGCCAGGAAATGAACCTTTTCTGCTTTCGGTGAACCGGTGAAGCTTGCCACAGCCAGCAGAAGTGTACTTACACTTCCACCTTCTACGGCGCGATGAGTTATCCCTTGATGGAAAGTCACATTGCCTTGCTGTCAGGTACACAAAGTCCAATGTTTACGGATCCAAGGTGCATAGCTATTGCCGCGGTAGTGACAGGTGATAGGCATACTGATGAGATCAGAACGCACCTTTATGAACGTTGAGTGATGTATTTCTGTTAGCCTATCCATAAGCCTGCTAACTAGCTCGATTAAATGAACGGACTGATTGATTCATGGCACGACGCAAGCCCAAGCAGACACAGAAGGCGATAACAATACATGGTGGCAAAAGGTTTTAATTATCCGTGTATAAGTATATGCGATATGGAAATAAAGAATAAGAAACACAAAACTCTGGAATTCCGGCTTCCTTCAAAGACTCGCCTCATCCAATCCATCCACGCGCTGTGATGACGGTTCAGTATAAAGACGGAGCATTTGGAGAGCCGATCTTTGATTGTACGAGTAAGAAAATGAAATAGGTGAAACAGGCACCAGCAGTTGGAACGTATTGCTGCTTGTGTAACGGCGCCACGCATCACTGGAATATTTGTGCATTCGACCCCATCAACGGATTATTGATGGAATTTTACCATTTCCATCGGCGCGGTGATGGCTGTGCGATACCGGATATCGTAAAGCGGCACGAAACAAGTTACAGTACACGGTGCTGAGGCTTGGAATACTGGATATAGTCCTGCGAGGAAAAATGGAATGATGGAATATGAAGCAGAATGTCGCCAGGAATAAGGATTGATATCAGAGTATTCAAAGAAATAATTATGTTCCAATAACAAGACCGAGAGGGCATGACGGAAAGAGGTAGGTGATGTGGACGTTTGTTATACTGGACGCGGCTATAGAAGGCCACATTCTCGCAGATGCAATTGGAGCAAGATATCTTGAATCGCACTCAAAACGACTGATACAACTTTTGAGTACAAGCATTAACAAAACGTCGGAGTACTTACACTTGATTTGGTTAGTGTCCGTTGCACAAGTATAGTGCGCATATATTTGCTTCGTAGCCGCGCTCTGGTTCAAGGAAACGAAACGATGCAATAGGTAGTCACAAGCAGAGTCGTAGTTGTTTCCACCTGTGTAGTCGGGGAAATAATCACTTAGAGGCGACACGGGCAATTTTTCGGCGAACAAATCAATCTTGTTCAGGAAGAGGATCTAAATATTATGTGAGACAATAGGCGCACATCGCAGCAGGAGTTAGACGTACGATGGACGTCTTCACGAACCACCTTGAGTTACAGATTGAGTCGAAGAGAGTAAGCGCTTCTTGCATACGGTTCTAAAGGGGCGGATGAGAGCAAGCAAATACACAACGTGGGGATACGTACCACATTCTCATCTTCATACAGCATTTGGTCATATTCGCTCAGACTGACCAAGAACACCAAGGCCGTGACGTTTTCGAAGCAGTGGATCCACTTCTTACGTTCACTACGTTGACCTCCGACGTCAAATAGCTTGTACGTCAATTCTCCAACTTTAAATGTCGTCTCCGTTATGCCGGTTGTCTTCACTCTGCTTCTCAAGATGTCCTGATCGGTTGGCATGTAACTAGGCGCTGACATGCGGTCGATGGCGTTGAAGTAGTATACCGCGGAGTCATTAAGCTGGAATTCTCGAGACCGCCGGACCGCCTCCTTGACGGCGGGATCACGCCAAATAGAACGGACAGCGTCAATTACGTCAGGAGGTAGGACATCCGATTCAATTTGATTTGGCAAAGCGAGGATCGTGGCACGCCTTGCGTCGTTCTGGGGGTTCAGCTGCAGGTCAAGCTGAGGGAGGGCCTCAAGGATGGCCCTGTTACAAATGCAATGTCAAGTAATTGAAAACGATGATTAACCCAAATTCACTGACCGCATTGACTGGATGGTGTTTGAAAAGATGATTTCTTTGTACGATTCCCTTTCTTGATCGTTATATCCGCCGTGGTGAATCAACTTCATTTGTTTAAGGACAGTCGACTGTTTCGCGAAAAGCTGTGCTTAGTATATGTAAAAAGGGTCGAAGAGTAAGTTGCACCTTGCCAGACTCTCCGGCGCCAAGTAGCAACATCTTTATTTCATTCTTCGCCATCATCCGGTCTTTCTTGAGTTGGTTCTCAATCTCTTCATTGCCTACGATAAAAGGTAATGTACCATTAGTCAACTACGGAAATAGCACAGAACGGAAACTCACGGGCTTTGGCCTCCTCGTCGACGCCCGTTGATTGAACACAACCCATTTTTTATAGAGAAAGGAAGAGGCAGTAAGGAGGAAAGAGCGGTGGAAGGGTGAGGAATCAAACGGGCGCCCAAAAGGTGGTAGAATTAAGCGAACAAAAGTCATAACAACGGCAACCTTATTTACCCTTTGTTTGTCCACCTTTACACTATAGCGACCCTCGCCATTATGTACACCCTTTATATTCGCCGTTCTTCATCATGCTGTAGCCCTGAGAACACTCAAGTATGTACCGTCAATGCACCTTTGTATTGGTGTTCAAAAACATAGTTTCTCCTGTACTAAAAAGTCTATGCACATCTCTGAGTAATGAACCATATCATGGCGCTGGGATTATCCGCAGCAGCCGGGTTTTCAGCCACCACTTCGCTTGTCAATTAAGTAACATTCCCAGCACAGTTGCCTGGCGCATGATGCTTGATTTTGGACCTGACAACAGCACTTTTGAAAAAATAATGTCCGTAACTGGAATCGAACCAGTGGCTCCTCGGCAGATGTTCCACAACGAGGTGATTTAACCCCTAATCGATACGGACCTGTCAAAATAGCTTTGACAAACAATAATGACATCGATAAACACAGAACCCAAGCATTGTAACTATGGCAAGGAAGTAGTATAGTATTCAACTAAACAACGCGGCCAACGATGTCATAGCGTTTCCTATTCAAAAAAATTGAGGAGATCCGCATCCGCAACGGAACAGGTCAATGATGCTCACCTGAAGAAATCATACCAATCATCCAACGTTTTCCTGTCCTTATCGTCCAACTCGCTGTAATCTGCAACGGCGTCCTCGGGCTTCAAACTGGACATGCCAAGCCCCCTCGATCCATCCTTTCCCGCAAATATGTTATACGACTTTCCTGGTCCATACACATCCGCCTTGCGGGTAACGTCAAAAACTGTACCTGTTAACCCGTAAGCCGAACAGCATAATGGACGGCAACAAGTGAAGAATATACACAAACCCTTTATGGCGACATAAATTGGCTTTCCAGGGACCGACCCATCGTATTCTCGAAGCTGCTCTGGAGTAAATGGATCGTCTTTGGGTTCAGTAAGATCCGTCCTGGGCGGTTGCATGACGCTCGTCAAAGGCCTGTTTGTGTCCTCAGCGGGCACTCGTGTCGTAGATGAAGTTGTATTCTTGCCAGCAAATAGCCTGTACGTGATATAGGCTGGTATTGCGAAAAGCGCTCCGTATGTGACGACAGATGAGGTATTGCCCATCCCTCGGCAATTCCCGTTTCTGTTCACGCCACGTATGTGACAATTATAGTTCTGACGATTAGATGAATCCAACTCCAGGATAATCGATACCCCCAATGGGCTCCTTCGACGATATCGGTACATTTGACATGACATGAGTTGCGCTTATTTCAACTCCTGCTTCACTGGTCACCAGTTACTCTCTGTTTTTTCCTTTTACTTTTGACTTACGTCGTACAGATACACCGTGACGAATCAAGTCTACCTCCCTGTAAAGGCAGTACTATGCCTTTTCAATATATTATTTCTGTGTGGAAAAAGGAAGGTTGGATCCATCCCCAAAGAATGCTGAAATATTTGATGTGTGGGGCTCTGCCCACAATTCTGTAGATCATGCCACGGTAACTCGTGAGAAGCATGCATCGAAAACCTGTTTCTCGAACCACAAATCGGATTATCCTCGTTACAGAGATACGCGACGTTTCATATGAATGCTTCCACGATTAATTTACCCTGTTTTTTCCGCATGCAACTCTTTCTCAATGACTAACCTTCCTTTTGAATTACCCAAAAGGAGCTCTTCGAAGCAACAAGTGCGACTGCGCTATAATGAAACTAGGCTGGATGGGGGAAAGTTGCCGAAAGTCCGTTGTCGGAGACATTGAACAGTATACGCTGTTCAAAATACGCTGCCGTCGAAAATACATGTTATAGGCTTTGATCGAGGCCAAATCCAGCCTCTGTGACCCAGAAAGAATCTTGTGCTGTTTTGACGACAGCAAGGGGGCCTGCGCAGTCGCTCATCTGAACGATGGCGTGTTTCAAGGGTCATCTATCCTCTGAGAATTTTCTTTTTCAGTCATGGGAAGAGCTAGGAGGTGTATGACGTGCCCTAGACCTTCTAGTGGTAAAAACAAATACGTATACGCATTAGCAGCAGCCTAGGCATGCGAACCCAAGCTTGTCCGCTAAAAGTCGCGCTTCGATCAAATAGTAGGTTGGGCTTAGGGGAAAAATGCTGTTCGATATGACACTGTTCGTAAAAGACGGCCCTCAAACATCTGTCGGTTGAAGGAAGATCGTGTCATCAGTCGCGTAGAGTGGTTGACGTGCTGACATGCCTGAATCGCGCTGCCTCGTGCTTTCTTCATTCCACGTTTGCGATCCGTGGAAGGCTGATAATTCTTATCAGACGAGCAAAGGAAGGAAGAAAGTCTCTTGATGATTGAATTGGCCGCTTATCGCCATCCTGCAGATCAATTGGAATACATGCCACCGCTGCCGGCAAATTCGGTGAAACATAGCTGACTTAGGCTCCCAACTTACCGGTATACTGTGGGAGCCGCCGGAGACGGATGGACATAGGACGGGCACATGGTGTATCTTGTTACAAGATATTTCGGGAAACCCTCCAACTAAGGACTTAGCAAAGATTAATGATGCACCGATATCAGCACAGTTTTTACTCTTTATTACGCAAAGAACCCACCGCAAGCACTTATCGCGTGTCTGACAGCAGCGCCATCAGCCTGAGTTTCCGGGTGCCGTTTGCTAACTCTATCCAAGTGCTCGTGTTTTGCCTTGCGCAATTGAGTGTCAGTCCGCAAAGTTATTGTGTTTGACGTATACTTAGACGACCTACTTTTATCCTCTTGGGACGAGGCCTTGAGGCTTTCAGGTCCCGGCCGCATTTAATCCGCAATATTTGGAGGCCAAGTAACTTACCAACGCCCTTACCACCTGTAGTGGTTCCACACGCAAGAAACCAGTGAATTGGGACACGAGCATCACGTCCCAACTGGGTTGACTGCAGCTCCATCCTCTGCACCACTGACAAGATGTCGTGAGATAAGGCGACGAATGATGCTCCCCATGTCGGTTTCGGCATCAGATTATGACATCGATCCTATTGGGTCTACGAAGCACATGCTGCCGTAGCCGCTTGCTTCTCTTCCGATCTCGCGCACTTGACAGTCTCCCAAGGGCCATGCAGGACAAGGATATAATCATCGAGATTCACGAGTTTCATTTCCTATTCACGCCGCTTTCTACACGCCTCGCACAGTCGTTCCTTCAACGCGCTAGTTCCGAGTGTGGTACTACTACTTCTTACTAGGCATTTCCGTGGTCCTGTCCGACTGTCCAATGCCAGCTCTTACAGAAGAGAAACGACCCGAGTCCACAACCTCGGAAAAATATACGTCGGTAAAAAGTGCAGAGCTGCTTGCCGACAGCCGCGCAGATGGAGGTGATACTACTCAAAATGGCAATGTGCCAGGTGCATCGCATATTGATGCGCCTACTGACGGGGGGATGAGCGGCTGGATGACTGTCATGGGCTCGTGAGTCTCAGTTAAACGCTAGTGACCCGATCTAACTTGCGGTTAGTTGGCTAGTGATGTTCAGTACACAAGGGTATGTGTATACCTTGTTGCCGAACTTCCTTTTTATGATGCGAGTTAGCTATGTTTATTCCTTTGGCGTATACCAAGGTGAATTACAACCTTAATACCCTTGCCAATGCTGATGTATACAAAGATTATTATACCAGAGAATTTCTCAAGGGCTCATCCCCGAGCAGGATCTCGTTAGTACATGTGTTCTTGCCACTTTTATATGTTGTTATTGATCGTCTTAACCATCAGGTGGATGGGTAGCGCTCAGTTAGCTATTCCCTTTGCAGTTGGAATCATTGTTGGAAAACTCTTTGACGCTGGTCACATACGCTCTGTTATGATCTTTGGCTCAGTTTTATTCACGTTCTGGTAGGTTCACAGTGCCGATCAGTCTGATGTGTGAAATGGCTGACCTTCTAGCCTTTTCATGCTTTCTCTTGCTCACGAAGGCCATTACTATCAGGTACTAATCTTGGAGCGTGGGGGATTACCGATTGACAGGCGTTCCTCAGGTCTTCCTCACCCAAGGCCTCGGTATGGGGCTAGGGACTGGTTGTCTCTTTACGCCTGTGAATGCCATTATTAGTTTGCATTTCAAGAAAAGGCGTGGCCTAGCCTACGGTATCGTTCTCACTGGCGTTTCGCTAGGTTCTATGTCATTTCCAATTAGTAAACAAAACCATCATTATATCAACGACCTGATGAGCTGATTGTTTTCCAGTCCTCAAGTGAATAATAGTCACATTGCATCATTCTTCCTCTGACTGCTATGAACAGCCATGTCATTCCACGAATGGGGTTCGGTCCAGGCGTCAGAGTGACAGCGTACATGGTCTTGTGTTGCCTTACAGTTGGAAATATGCTCATTCGTATTCCCGTTCGTAAACGAAACTCGAAAACGCCACCCCCGGACATCAAGCAATTTTTCAAAGATCCGGCTTACGTCTATTTCGTTTCAGGGTTCGTAACTTTTGCTTTGTAACCTGCACCATTAGTAATACACCATTAGATCGGTCATAGCGCTGCTCGGGACCTACTTTCCTGGTAAGTAATATCTTCCTTAAGTAAATTGAAGTTTCACAATATGTGGCAGTCATTTATTTGCAGCTTTACTCCGTCCAACACAATGTGGATAAGAAATTAGCATTTTACTCCGTTCGTGACGGGGCACCTTTCGTATCTGAAACACGGTTGACACATCGTCAGGTTGCAATTCTCAACGGGACCTCAACGTTCGGTCGAATTGTTGGCAATTTGCTGGCTGACTATTATGGTATCTGGAATATCCAGATACCGTCCTTATTAGCCACGGGTTCTCTCATTTGGGCTGTTATTGGGGTGTGAGTGGAAGAGCAGTCATCGCGCTTCTCTAAGCATTGAACCGAGTCACAGGAATGATGCCTCATCATTAATTGCCGTCAGTGTGTTATACGGCATAGCTTCTGGAGCATGTGAGTCTACAGTCTCAAGGATCGTGAAGACCATTAACGAATACCACGTAGGGTTTTCCCTTACCATAGCAGGTCTGGCATCCCTTGCTGCGAGCCCAACAGAGATTGGGTAAGACAGACTGGTTAGCAACTCCATTATCACCTGTTAATGATCCTTAGTGCTCGCACGGGTCTTGCGTTTGCGATTGTCAGCCCAGCCCTCCTCGGCTCCGCACCCTTGCAAGGGGCACTTCTCACCAGGGAATACAAATGGATAAGACCCATCGCCTTCTCTGGTGTATGTTTCCACCGCTCAATTATCTTGTCACCTGTTGACTAACACACGTGTGTTATTAGGCGATAACAATCTTTTCATCTATTTTTTATCTCGTCACCCGGTCATATGTTGCCCAGAAACGAAGATCGCAGAAAATCTGAACAAACAGGGTCAAATGTGTGGTCAGTCATGGGTTCATCGTAACCACGACCATCATCGTAGATCCGGCGAGAATACGTTCTATTTAAATCATAACTCATGGACAACTTGGCGAGATAAGCATCCAATCAATTCGTACATACTCCCCACATGTCCACTCTCAGAACTTGCATCTTAGATTGCCTCATTGCACATCTGATTAATGTAAAGTAATTTTTATCATCGACACGAGATTCACATGCGTTCAATGGTGACCCATTGGTCTGGAGAAGCACACCGATAAGATTTCTCTGTACTGGGCGGTAGTCAGGTGCTGGCCACTTCCGGGGGCGCACACATTCTGATATAGGTGGTCAAACCGACACTCTGGATTGCAGCACTCTTGGGGACTGCATCTACACGGTACGGCTGATTGCTGATAGTGCTATGGTATCAAGTCATAGAGGCAATACAGAAAGGCGTGACTCCGCTAGCATCGCTAACCCACGGAACCACTCATTCCTGTTCAGCGTCGGAAGCTAACGATTCTTTGACCGTCACGAGTTTTTTCCACCAGAATACTTCTTGCCTCGGGGTGAACCTAAAGGTCACGAGTCCTTCCGGCGTCAGCCAAGAGTTCCTCAATTCACTACTTGAAGTAAACCTCTTGGTTATCTTTACAACCGACTTGAGCTTTGGAATCCCGAACTTAATCTGACGTTCCGATGAAATGGAGTATGATGCCTACCTCATGTCAACAGGGACATTAAGGCCACGCTTCGTCGCTTCTCTATCCGTGATGCGATCTGCCCATGCCTGTGAATATCATAAGACGACATATGCGGCAATTTTTAATATGCAATGTACCTTCACATTGGGCCACTCATCCAAGGACTCGATCTTCGCCCATTTGTGGATTCTTACCCTTTCCGTGCTCGTCAATCAGTCCTGATGTTTCAGGAAGAGTAAAAGCGCTACCAGGGATAGGTTTTCATATCTGCGATCGTGTATTTTCCTCTACCGGGCCCTGCCAACCAATCACGATTCTGTTCAAGTCGAAACTCGAGTACGCCGTAAAGCCGCCTCGTTTCGTCGAGGTATCCTGATTAGCGCCTTGGCTCAGCAGACTAATTGGGTTGAAAAAACGATGGCGATGCTCACTCCTTTTCGCAAGCTCTATACTTTCTGGTGCGTAGCGGTGGAAATAATGGCCTTGGGAATGGAGGTTATGACTGATGGCATGGACAATGCAGCCTTGCCTTACATTGACCTTGCATAGGACCGATACCTCCGTGCTGTAAACGAGTAGATTATGTTCAATCAGAGAAGAGACGTGGCAAGGGATCAAGTTCACGCACAGCGAAGAACAACCACTGGAGCATTTCGCTGTACGCTTTCGGTTCTTTCTCCGCATTAAAAGCAAAGACTTTCTGCTTGTCGTAATGACCAGTGAGGTATAACATGATCGCGGGCGTTTCGAAGATGGGAAAGTTGTCTCGAGTCTTGTCCAGCAGAACTGGTACACGGCCATTGGGATTCATGGCTAAAAACCATGGTTCCTACAGAATTGTTTTGACTTCCATGCATGATTTCAGGCTACAATATACAATACGTACCTTGTGTCTTGTTTTCCAAATTTCGATAGCTTCATAACTCGGTCTGGAAACCTAACCGTATCGGAAATATCCGGAAGCATCACTCACTCACATTCCACATCACAGTAGAGCGCCTTCAGCTCTTCCAGCAAGATCGTCACGCAGTGCCCATTAGGCGTTGCCGCAGTATATACATAGAACGGCTTGGAAGAAGAAGAAGACATGAAGTTGCAGCAAATGTCACGTAATTTCAATTCCCGTGCCCTGCCGGCCCTCCGCGGACGGATTGTCATACAGCAGCCAGCCGTGCGCGTACCATGAGTACCGTGCTGAAATCTGACGATTATATCATACGTGCGATACAGTCAATACTGAATAGCAGCACAAAAGGCAGCCTTGTGCTGCTCAACCAGGATTTTTCCAATCTCAATACCACGTTTAAGCCTTTCAGATGACCAGGATGACCGGATGAGACCATGTCGGGACGGGAAATTTAACCTTCATATGCATGCATCATGCATCATGAACGACAGTCGGTTTAACCATGGGTTCTGTATGCGCATGCCAGGGAAACTCGATTAATATCCGCAATGGAATAAGCCGTCGAACCATCCAATGTAATTCTTCTCAAGTCCTTCAAATGCAAAACTTTTGTCCTGGTCGCAATAATCTGTGACACCATCTTCGAACACCTTCAATGAAGTTGTCTTTACCGAGGACAAAGATTCATCCCATAGGGTTCATGGCAAAGAACCACGATTCCTGAGCGTAGAAAGTGTGCACCACGGCGTTATCCTGGCGTTAAACGTATTCGTTCACAAGAACAACCCCGTTGTCTATACATCCAGAGTTGAACAGCTTCCCGATTAAGATCGTCAATATTGTGGGTTTGTTGTAACAATTGCGAAATTGGGAGGGCGAAGTCCTGTAATTCCACTAACAGGATATTGGGCATGGAGGTACAAGTTTTGATTCAAAGCTCGGTGGTGGACCCAGAAATGGTTCATTCATGTGATGATAGAAATTGTGTTGAGTAAGTGTCCGAGCAAGAAGGGTAGTTCAACCTGATGTCGTTGTGCAGGAAATCAAACTAAGTGAGCAACATCGATGTGCTAAGACTGGTCGTTGCAGGAAAGTTTATGCTGTGAAGGTAAGAAACGTAAGAACAAGCAACGGCAGAATTTCCATGAGCTTCGGACTGAGGATACTGGCATCCTTCACGGCAGAGAGTCCGTGACATCGGAGCAGTCGTCGCTAGCCAAAATTTTGCAGGCTTTGGTGCCAATTGTGATGTTGAAAGAGCATGTTAGGGAAATGCTTCTCCGAGAATGCCGGATCCAGCTCGGTTCGATCTGTTCTTCTGACCGCCGTCGACTCCAAAGCATCTTCCAAACCACAATTCTGCAATTTAATTCTGCGTTACTACATACATACGAGTGCGAGAACGACGGCTTTCTGGGAGAGATAGCAACTGTTCCCATCTCCCACAACTTTGGCGACGATTAAGATTTTACATTGAAGCATAATAGGGGATGATTATAATTTAATCGTGACTCGTGTACCAGTTTGACAGTTGTCAAGGCCATTGTACCGTCTTGTCCAAATCTCGATAGCATCATACTAATCCAAACCATCCTGGCTCGAGCAACACTTCGGGCATTACCGCGATAATACCAGAATGGCTTTGGAGAAGACGAAGACACGAAGCGACCCACAGAACTGGATTGTAACTAAGTACATCCCAAGCTTTCCGTCTTCCACGGACATTACGGGTCAATGGACGAAGGAGTATTCCGCATAGTTACACAACTATAGCATTTATCGCTATCCGCAACCTTGTTCATGTGCATTACCGTAGGCCCGCATGGTTAACAGGGTGTTTGTCAATCAGGCGATCTTCCAATCTCAATACCACGTTTCGCCGCCTCTCTCTGCGTAACGCACTCGAACCAAGCCTTTCAGAAATTCACAAGATCAATCTACGAGGCGAGATTACGTCCAGTGAAGATCATACCTTGACACCAGGCCACTCGTCCAAAGTCTCAATGTTGGCCATCTTGTGGTGACTTATCCTTCACAAATTCAGGAATGCAACTTTTTCACAAACCTATATATTATGCACATACCAGGGAAATGTTTTGATATCTGCAATGGTATACTTTCCCTTGCCGGCTCCAGCAAGATATTCTCGATCCTTGAGTCGGAGTTCCAACACACCGTACAAACGTTTAGTCTCGTTGAAATATCCTAGAGCCCAGCCCCGTCGTATCAATCATACCAACGAGAAACATAATTTCTTACTGTTTTTTGCATAATGCAGATCTTCTGGTGCATATCGATGGAAATGGTGAGCTGTACTCTGTCAACCGGGTGCTGGAAAATGTAAATATGAGCATCGTACATTGTCCTTGCATAGGACCAATTCCTCCATGCTGTACCAGCCTATGAGCTACAATCGATTAACAGAAGGACGAAAGCCCTTACGGCGAAAAGCATCCATTGAACCATCTCACTGTAATTCTTCGGCTCCTTTGCAGGATCAAATGTAAAAACTTTGTCCTTGTCGTAATGGTCTGTGAGATACAGCAGGATAGCGGAAGTCTCGAACACATTGAAGTTGTCTTTGCCCTTGTCGACGAGAACGGGGATCCGTCCGTTAGGGTTCATGGCCAAGAACCATGGTTCCTGGGTGCACAAAGTGAGTATTGTGGCATTCACATACATGTGTATTCATACGAACTGACCTTTTGTGTATTCTTCTGGAATTCGATGCGTTCCCAGCTGAAATTGGGTCAATATGTCGCGCTTGACTCGTCACGACAATCACTTACTCATAGTCGATGTTCGGATAGACGTCCTTCAATTCTTCTAGAAGAACAGAAGCGGCACGCCCGTTGGGGGTAGAGGACGTGTAGAGGTACAAGCCTTTCTTTGAAGCTGCAAGTGGTGCAGTGGGAGATTCAGACATAGTCCGTCTACCAATCGCAGTGGGACACCTGGGGATAACTTTACGTGCGAGAGTTGCACGAGGCAGATGTATATTGGCGAATGACAAAGAACGTGCCACACCGCGCTGAGCAATTCGAAAGCTCCGTAATCCGCAGACTCGTGACATCAGTAGTTAGGCACTGGGGGCGATTGCTAAGCAGGGTTTCGCGACCCTGAGGATGTCGCATTTTTCCCGCATCAGATGTTCAAACTGAACTCAGGAAACAGTAGTTTTAGTTATATTCTTCACTGTACCTCGTGACAAAACCAAATGCGACGAAAGCGCCTCTGGTACCATCTGGAGCTTTAATCTCTTGAATCGAGTATCTTGCTGCTCTCCTAAGCTGCATAGTATAGCAGGTGATGAAGGCAAAGATAAGAAAGAGAAGCGTCCAGAGAGGAAGAGAAGATGGACTCCAAGACCACCGTTCTGGAGTAACGTGTCATCGTCTCAGAGAGACAGAGGTGTTGCGTCTCTAAGGAAGATGCAGGTGGCGAAAGAGAAAATCGCGAAGAACAAAGAGGACATTGCTGCGCAAGTTCTAGAGGAGGACAAGTAATCACGCCGAGAAGGGCTATCGGAAAAGCAAGTTGTATGAAACTTCGTTCAATACACACGCTGACTATGGCGACGATTGCTAAGCAGGGAGCAATGGGAAGAACTTCTTTCCCGCATCGAGCGTACGAAAAGCGAAACTGAACTCGGAAACAGTATCAGAATTCGAGAAGTTCAGTAGCGTTGGAAAATGTGTAAGTTAGCGGAGTAATGTTGTTGCGTTCTATCGCATCATCCAAGGGTAGACGATACGGTAATTTACACGTCTGTCGTTACAAATTACTTCTCTTCAACTCTTCTTCGGTGGGTTGAGGACAGCCTGCCCACGCTTGGTCCCTTCTCTCTCCACAGAGCGTTTCAACCAGGCCTAAACAACACCATGAACATGTAGATACAGCTCCAGGCTCAAACTTTACTCACTTTCACATTCGGCCATTCATCCAAAGTTTCAATTCCAGCGTAAGTGTGTCTATTCACCCTACAATCGGTGATCTATGTTCAGCACTCTTCCTACGGCATAATACTTAAATACACACCAGGGCCAAGTCTTGATGTCTGCGATGGTGTAATGACCTTTGTCCAGCCCGGCAAGGTATTCACGATCCTTAAGGCGAAGTTCGAGAACGCCGTAAAGACGTCTCACTTCGTCGCCATACCCTGATGACATGACTTAGCAAGCATGTATATGATATGAGAGAACCAATGTACTCTTCTTGGCGTATGGAAGATCTTCCTTCGCATAGTTTATGAAATGGTGGGCTGCGTTGTCGTTCGATAATGTTTCTTGGATCTAGTTCCAAAGTGCTCACCTTGTCCCTGCATGGGACCCACACCACCGTGCTGAACAGTTGGTCAATATATGCGCATTACAACACGACAAGAAACACCAACCGCGAAGAAAAGCCATTGCAGCAAGACACTGTACTCATCTGCGTGCTCGATAGAGTGGAAGCCGAATTTGAAATCCTTGTCATAGTGCTGAACGAGGTACAGAAGGATGGCCGACGTTTCAAAGACGGCAAAGTCATTTCTGGAGCGGTCAACCAGAACGGGGATGCGCCCGTTGGGGTTCAACTTCAAGTACCATGGTTCCTGTTCAGTGATGGGGAGGTGAGCAGCAGGTTGATGGAGACAAAAGGCGACCAGACCTTGTGCCGCGTTCCCCAAATCTCGATAAGTTCGACACTGTGAAGAAGAGGTAATTGCCAGTGACAATTGAGGTGTGGCCGACGTACTCGTAATCGATCCCTGGATAAACTGCCTTGAGTTCCTCCAAAAAGACGGATATGGGGTAGCCATTAGGCGTGGGCGCGGCGTAGAGCAGGAAACGCTTGTTCTCAGACATGATATGAATTTGTTATTGGGCTTGATCATGCTGGTGGGCCTTTATAGATGTCTGAGCTGCTCGCTAAGACACTGAAACTCGTCGCCAAATGCGAGTCGGTTACAAATCCATCTGAAGCGCTTATTCATACCAATTGCGCCATTCATGCTCATTTTATATAATTGGAAAGAAGTGACTAATTGTCCAAGAATATTACTCGACGCGACGCCGTCGCGTCAATATGCGAGGAATAGCCTAGAACTCTCGCCGCTTACTTGTCCAGGTCTCATGCACACGACTTGTGCCACAAACTATTTTGACGGATGTCGGCGAGGAGCAACGCGTATATGAGTACAAGATGGCACTTACTCCAAGCGCGCACCTTCCCTTTGCACATTCGTCCCCAGAATGACAGAAATGACGATGGTTCTCCTGTGGCAGCCGACCCCAATGATGGGGATTATGAGCCCAGCAACAAGTCCTCTTCTGGTGAGGAAAACCAAGACACATTGATAGAGGCAATGGACGATATGAATTTCCTCTTAATGTATTTGAGTGGAATTTCGCCGGAAGAGGCTGCTATGAGAAAGATAAAACGAGAGGAGGAGGAAGAGCGTTTGGCTCAGGAAGCAAGCCGAAGCAAGGTGACCGAATGGATGAAAACCGTTGAGTAGCAGCGTCCATCATTTATCGACGTGGAGTCTAATACCAGTTCGCGAATAGAAGTCGTCGCTAGAAATGTCTTAGAAACCAGTGTGGTGCTAGGGTGTTGTAACAAGTATTCAAATAACTGTCTGTCATCGTGTACCCTGAACAAAAACCGTAACTCGTCATCTGCCATTCGCCGAGGAACTTTTACTTCGCAAACGCTCATCGCCCTCCTTAGTTCATTGTTGTCTACGCGCTCCAATGGGACGGCAAGATTCATGGCGCTGAGGAAATGTCCATCATCTTGCCAGTAGACTAACATATTATAAAATAGGGGATAGACGAGCACACGCCTATCTAGGTACCATTTCACAGCCCAGAGGGTGAAACCAGCATCCGGCAGCATCGACGGGGTACTAAAGGTAAACAGAAGGGTGGCGTGACCACTCACTCCCCAGGCGCAACTGCTCGTCACAATCCCCAGCCAGACCTTGGAGGCGATAGCGAGGCCAGGTGCACCGCTGTAGCTTGCGGTGCAATAAGGGCATATCGCTTGTCGGCAGTCGGAGAATTTAAAAACCGTAATGGAACCAAGGATGACGAACATCTCCGAGTCGTCGACAGGCGGCGGACGTTGTTATCTACGACGTTCAAAGCGGCCAGGTTAGAGGGAAAACAATTTCATTGTGAATCACTAACCTGGCGCGCAGCAGGTACCTCCCAGCATACCGGTTTTGCCCATCATTCGTCACCGAGCTGCGTATACAAGGGATCTTTGATTGGTCGTCGTTTAAATGCCAAGCATTATGGACAGCCCGTCTGCGCAACAATGTCTTGAGCTCGGTACAAAGCTATCCTTGTTGAATCGCACCTGTGGGTCTTGCTGATCGACAGCATTTTATTTTGCGTTGTTCGAGCGATGATTGCAGTCAAAGTTATGGCACACCGACGCCACAAGGCAGTCAATCAACGGTACACTGATTACTGCTTTCTACCACTCTAAGCGTACGTGGTTGATGTTGTCGGCTGGATTCTCTTAATCGCATCGTCCCAGTGCTATCGTTAATCTGTCAAACAACGTCAGAAGGCATTCAGGCACCTTGAAAAACCCCATGTTACCTTGACCAAAGAAAAACGCGCCTTAAACCTCTCTGTGCCATTTCCGTGCTTTTGGTTCGATCCCGAAGGATCTTAAGCCCAGGGCCCACGACAAGGGAAGCACGAGGAAAAGAGGCAGGTAGCCTCTTCACCATCCCTGGGACGCACCTTGTATTTGGCGAACGAGGCGGGCGACGGGGCGACGAGGATAACCTAAATAAATTGTGGAAATGCGGAAATGTCAGCCAAATGGAGAAAGAAAAGAAAGAGACAAAAGAAACCAAACCCAATTCCGTAAATGTGCACAACACTACTCCTCTCACCCCAGCCATCTAACAGACGGTCCGGAGCTTTCCCGCCACGATTTTCGCCTGGACCCACGCAGCATATTCTTTTCTCGTCTCGTCTGTGATATTGTCAACATCTACCTTTGCCACCCCGCACCTGACTGGTGGTGGACTAGTTAACCTAGTAGGGCGGTTAGGTGTTTGACAGACGATAAAAAATGAATCATCGTAATCGCAAACCGGTGCCTCCTTATGTTTGAATATACCAAGGCTGGCATTCCAGAAGCGCTTGAAAGCAGACTCGGTGGACACCTGTGTTATGGCAGTTCGGATTATTGCTTAGCGGTGAAGAACGTGACAATTACCTCGCGGTGCACCACCCTGACACGCCTAGGGATATGAGTTTGAGCCTTGCCGCGCATGGGAACCAAAAGCGTCAACTAGGTCCTCGTCCTGTCCTCGTCTTCCCCTTGGAGCATGGCAACTGGGCGACTGGAAAATCCTTGGCGAAATGATACGGGGAAATCTGCAAAATGATCAGCAGCATTAATGTGCGGGAGTTGACGACCGGCGTCGGAGTTAACAGTGGAAAGGCATGGTGGTGTGCATGGTGGTGTGCATGGTGTGTGTGTGATAGTAAGGAAGAAAGGCTGAACGCGCGCCCAGTGAACAGTAAATAGGGGCTAAATTTCGCTGTCAGCCGCACGATTGAAGCCCCTATCCAAAGCGGTCTGTGGGCGGCTCGTTGAACATACAGGCTTAGCGCTTAGCGCTTAACGTTTATCTTCCATCGTGCGTATCCAAAAGGGAAGGTGCGCGCGCTTGGAGTAAGTGCCATCTTGTACTCATATACGCGTTGCTCCTCGCCGACATCCGTCAAAATAGTTTTGTGCACAAGTCGTGTGCATGAGACCTGGACAAAGTAAGCGGCGAGAGTTTCTAGGCTATTCTCGCATATTGACGCGACGGCGTCGCGTCGAGTAATATTCTGGACAATTAGTCACTTCTTTCAATTATATAAAATGAGCATGAATGGCGCAATTGTATGAATAGCGCTTCAGATGGATTTTGTACCGACTCGCATTTGGCGACGAGTTTCAGTGTCTTAGCGAGCAGCTCAGACATCTTATAAGGCCCACCAAGCATGATCAAAGCCCAATAACAAATTCATAATCATGTCTGAGAACAAGCGTTTTCCTGCTCTACGCCGGCGCCCAACGCTAATGGCTACCCCATATCCGTCTTTTTGGAGGAACTCAAGGCAGTTTATCCAGGGATCGATTACGAGTACGTCGGCCACACCTCAAATTGTCACTGGCAATTACCTTCTTCTTCACAGTGTCGAACTTATCGAGATTTGGGGAAAGCGGCACAAGGTCTGGTCGCCTTTTGTCTCCATCAACCTGCTGCTCACCTCCCCATCCACTGAACAGGAACATGGTACTTGAAGTTGAACCCAACGGGCGCATCCCCGTTTCTGGTTGACCGCTCCAGAAATGACTTTGCCGTCTTTGAAAACGTCGGCCATCCTTCTGTACCTCGTTCAGCACTATGACAAGGATTTCAAAATTCGGCTTCCCACTCTAATCGAGCACGCCAGATGAGTACAGTGTCTTGCTGCAATGGCTTTTCTTCGCGGTTGGTGTTTCTTGTCGTGTTGTAATGCGCATATATTGACAACTGTTCAGCACGGTGGTGTGGGTCCATGCAGGGACAAGGTGAGCACTTTGGAACTAGATCCAAGAAACATTATCGAACGACACGCAGCCCCACCATTTCAATAAACTATGGCGAAAGGAGATCTTCCATACGCAAGAAAGAGTACATTGGTTTCTCTCATATCATAATACATGCTTGCTAAGTCATGTCATCAGGGTATGGCGACGAAGTGAGAACGTCTTTACGGCGTTCTCGAACTTCGCCTTAAGGATCGTGAATACCTTGCCGGGGCTGGACAAAGTCAATTACACCATCGCAACATCAAGACTTGGCCCTGGTGGTGTATTTTAAGTAATTATGCCGTAGGAAGAGTGCTGAACATAGATCACCGATTGTAGGGTGATAGACACACTTACGCTGGAATTGAAACTTTTGGATGAATGGCCGAATGTGAAAGTGAGTAAAGTTTGAGCCTGGAGCTGTATTCTACATGTTCATGGTGTTGTTTAGGCCTGGTTGAAACGCTCTGTGGAGAGAGAAAGGGACCAAGCGTGGCAGGCTGTCCTCACCCACCGAAGAAGAGTTGAGAGAAGTAATTTGTAACGACAGACATGTAAATTACCGGTATCGTTCTACCCTTGGAATGATGCGATAGAACGCACAACATTACTCCGCTAAATTAACACATTTTTCCAACGCTACTGAACTTCTCGATTCTGATACTGTTTCCGAGTTCAGTTTCGCTTTTCGTACGCTCGATGCGGGAAGAAGTTCTTCCCATTGCTCCTGCTTAGCAATCGTCGCCAATAGTCAGCGTGTGTATTGAACGAAGTTTCATACAACTTGCTTTTCCGATAGCCTTCTCGGCGTGATTACTTGTCCTCCTCTAGAACTTGCGCAGGCAATGTCCTCTTTGTTCTTCGCGATTTTCTCTTTCGCCACCTGCATCTTCCTTAGAGACGCAACACCTCTGTCTCTCTGAGACGATGACACGTTACTCAGAACGGTGGTCTTGGAGTCCATCTCTCTTCCTCTCTGGACGCTTCTCTTTCTTATCTTGCTTCATCACCTGCTATAACTATGCAGCTTAGGAGAGCAGCAAGATACTCGATTCAAAGAGATTAAAGCTCCAGATGGTACCAGAGGCGCTTTTCGTCGCATTGGTTTTGTCACGAGGTACAGTGAAGAATATAACTAAAACTTACTGTTTCTGAGTTCAGTTTGAACATCTGATGGGGAAAAATGCGACATCCTCAGGGTCGCGAAACCCTGCTAGCAATCGCCCCCAGTGCCTAACTACTGATGTCACGAGTCTGCGGATTACGGAGCTTTCGAATTGCTCAGCGCGGTGTGGCCCGTTCTTTGTCATTCGCCATATACATCTGCTCGTGCAACTCTCCGCACGTAAAGTTATCCCCAGGTGTCCACTGCGATTTGGTAGACGACTAATGTCTGAATCTCCACTGCACCACTTGCAGCTTCAAGAAAGGGCTTGTTACCTCTACACGTCCTCTACCCCCAACGGGCGTGCCGCTTCTGTTCTTCTAGAAGAATTGAAGGACGTCTATCCGAACATCGACTATGAGTAAGTGATTGTCGTGACGAGTCAAGCGCGAACATATTGACCCATTTCAGCTGGGAACGCATCGATTCCAGAAGAATACACAAAAGGTCAGTTCGTATGAATACAACATGTATGTGAATGCCACAATACTCACTTTGTGCACCAGGAACATGGTTCTTGGCCATTGAACCTAACGGACGGATCCCCGTTCTCGTCGACAAGGCAAAGACAACTTCAATGTGTTCGAGAGACTTCCGCTATCTGCTGTATCTCACAGACCATTACGACAAGGAACAAAGTTTTTTACATTTGATCCTGCAAAGGAGCCGAGAATTACAGTGAGATGGTTCAATGGATGCTTTTCGCCGTAAGGGCTTTCGTCCTTCTGTTAATCGATTGTAGCTCAAGGCTGTACAGCATGGAGGAATTGGTCCTATGCAAGGACAATGTACGATGCTCATATTTACATTTTCCAGCACCCGGTTGACAAGAGTACAGCTCACCATTTCCATCGATATGCACCAGAAGATCTGCATTATGCAAAAACAGTAAGAATTATGTTTCTCGTTGGTATGATTGATACGACGGGGGCTGGGCTCTAGGATATTTCAACGAGACTAACCGTTTGTACGGTGTGTTGGAACTCCGACTCAAGGATCGAGAATATCTTGCTGGAGCCGGCAAGGGAAAGTATACCATTGCAGATATCAAAACATTTTCCCTGGTATGTGCATAATATATAGGTTTGTGGAAAAGTTTGCATTCCTGAATTTGTGAGGATAAGTCACCACAAGATGGCCAACATTTGAGACTTTGGACGAGTGGCCTGGTGTCAAGGTATGATCTTCACTGGACGTAATCTCGCCTCGTAGATGAATCTTGTGAATTTCTGAAAGGCCTTGGTTCGAGTGCGTTACGCAGAGAGAGGCGGCGAAACGTGGTATTGAGATTGGAGATCGCCTGATTGACAAACACCCTGTTAACCATGCGGCGCTACGGTAATGCACATGAAACAAGGTTGCGGATAGCGATAAATGCTATAGTTGTGTAACTATGCGGAATACTCCTTCGTCCATTGACCCGTAATGTCCGTGGGAGACGGAAAGCTTGGGATGTACTTAGTTACAATCCAGTCTGTGGGTCGCTTCGTGTCTTCGTCTTCTCCAAAGCCATTCTGGTATTAATCGGCGGTAATGATGCCCCAAGTGTTGCTCGAGCCAGGATTGGTTTGGATTAGTATGATGCTATCGAGATTTGGACAAGACGGTACAATGGCCTTGACACTGTCAAACTGGTACACGAGTCACGATTAAATTATATCAATCCCTATTATGCTTCAATGTAAATCTTAATCGTCGCCAAAGTTGTGGGAGATGGGAACAGTTGCTATCTCTCCCAGAAAGCGTCGTTCTCGCACTCGTATGTATGTAGTAACGCAGAATTAATTGGCAGAATTGTGGTTTGGAAGATGCTTTGGAGTCGACGGCGGTTGGAAGAACAGATTCGAACCGAGCGGATCGGGGCATTCTCGGAGAAGGCATTTCCCTAACATGCCTCTTTCAACATCACAATTGGCACCAAAGCTGCAAAATTTTGGCTAGCGCGACGACTGCTCCGATGTCACGGACTCTCTGCCGTGAAGGATGCCAGTACCCTCAGTCCGAAGCTCATGGAAATTCTGCCGTTGCTTGTTCTTACGTTTCTTATCTTCACAGCAATAAACTTTCTGCAACGACCAGTCTTAGCACATCGATGTTGCTCACTTAGTTTGATTTCCTGTACAACGACATCAGGTTGAACTACCCTTCTTGCTCGGACACTTACTCAACACAATTCTATCATCACATGATGAACCATTTCTGGGTCACCACCGAGCTTTGAATCAAAACTTGTACCTCCATGCCCAATATCCTGTTAGTGGAATTACAGGACTTCGCCCTCCCAATTTTCGCAATTGTTACAACCAAACCCACAATATTGACGATCTTAATCGGAAGCTGTTCAAACTCTGGATGTATAGACAACGGGGTTGTTCTTGTGAACGAATACGTTAACGCCAGGATAACGCCGTGGTGCACACTTTCTACGCTCAAGGAATCGTGGTTCTTTGCCATGAACCTATGGATGAATCTTTGTCCTCGGTAAAGACAACTTCCATTGAAGGTGTTCGAAGATGGTGTCACAGATTATTGCGACCAGGACAAAAGTTTGCATTTGAGGACTTGAGAAGAACATTTACATTGGATGGTTCGACGGCTTATTCCATTGCGGAATATTAATCGAGTTTCCCTGGCATGCGCATACAGAACCCATGGTTAAAACCGACTGTCGTTCATGAATGCATGATGCATGCATATGAAGGTTAATTTCCCGGCCTGCCATCAACGTCAGAATCTTCTCCGACATGGTCTCATCCGGTCATCCTGGTCATCTGAAAGGCTTAAACGTGGTATTGAGATTGGAAAAATCCTGGTTGGGCAGCACAAGGCTGCCTTTTTGTACTGCTATTCAGTATTGACTATATCGCACGTATGGTAATAATCGTCAGATTTCAGCAAGGTAACTCATGGTACGCGCACGGCTGGCTGCTGTATGACAATCCGTCCGCGAGGGCCGGCAGGGCACGGGAATTGAATTACGTGACATTTGCTGCAACTTGCGTCATGTCTTCTTCTTTCAAGCCGTTCTAATGTATATACTGCGGCAACGCCTATGGGCACTGCGTGACGATCTTGCTGGAAGAGCTGAAGGCGCTCTACTGTGATGTGGAATATGAGTGAGTGGTGCTTCCGGATATTTCCGATACGGTTAGGTTTCCAGACCGAGTATGAAGCTATCGAAATTTGGAAAACAAGCACAAGGTACGTATTGTATATTGTAGCCTGAAATCATGCATGGAAGTCAAACAATTCTGTAGGAACCATGGTTTTTTAGCCCATAATCCCAATGCCGTGTACCAGTTCTGCTGGACAAGACTCGAGACAACTTCCCATCTTCGAAACGCCCGCCGATCATGTTATACCTCACTGGTCATTACGACAAGCAGAAAGTCTTTTGCTTTTTAATGCGGAGAAAGAACCGAAAGCGTACAGGCGAAATGCTCAGTGGTTGTTCTTCGCTGTGCGTGAACCTTGATCCTTGCCACGTCTCTTCTCTGATTGAACATAATCTACTCGTTTTACCAGCACGGAGGTATCGGTCTATGCAAAGGTCAATGTAAGGCAGGCTGCATTGTCCATCCATCAGTCATAACTCCATTCCCAGGCATTATTTCCACCGCTACGCACCAGAAAGTATAGAGCTTGCGAAAAGGAGTGAGCATCGCATCCGTTTTTTCAACCCAATTAGTTGTTGAAGCCAAGGCGCTAATCAGGAAATACCTCCGACGAACGAGGCGGCTTTACGGCGTACTCGAGTTTCGACTTGACAGAAATCGTGATTGGTTGGCAGGGCCCGGTAGAGGAAAATACACAGATCGCCGATATGAAAACCTATCCCTGGTAGCGCTTTTAACTCTTCCTGAAACATCAGGACTGAATTGACGAGCACGGAAAGGGTAAGAATCACAAATGGGCGAAGATCGAGTCCTTGGATGAGTGGCCCAATGTGAGGTACATTGCATATTAAAAATTGCCGCATATGTCGTCTTATGATATTCACAGGCATGGGCAGATCGCATCACGGATAGAGAAGCGACGAAGCGTGGCCCTTAATGTCCCTGTTGACAATGAGGTAGGCAATCATACTCATTTCAATCGAAGTCAGATTAAGTTCGGGATTCCAAAGCTCAAGTCGGTTGTAAAGATAACCAAGAGGTTTCTTCAAGTAGTGAATTGAGGAACTCTGGCTGACGCGGAAGGACTCGTGACCTTTAGTTCACCGCCGAGGCAAGAAGTATTCTGGTGGAAAAAACTCGTGACGGTCAAAGAATCGTTAGGCTCCGACGCTTGAACAGGAATGAGTGGTTCGTGGGTTAGCGATGCTAGCGAGTCACGCCTTTCTTATTGCCTCTATGATTGATACCATAGCACTATCAGCAATCAGCCGTACGTGTAGATGCAGTCCCCAAGAGTGCTGCAATCCAGAGTGTCGGTTTGACCACCTATATAGATGTTGTTGCGCCCCGAAGTGGCCAGACCTGACTACCGCCCAGTACAGAAGAAAATCTATCGGTGTGCTTCTCCACCGCAATGGGTTCACCATTGAACGCATGTGAATCTCGTGTCGATGATAAAATTACTTTACATTATCAGATGTGGCATGAGGCATCTAAGATGCAAGTTCTGAGAGTGGACATGTGGGAGTATGTTACGAATTGATTGGATGCTTATCTCGCCAAGTTGTCCAGAGTATGATTTAAATAGAAACGTATTCTCGCCGGATCTACGAATGATGGTCGTGGTTCGATGAAACCCATGACTGACCACACATTTGACCCTGTTTGTTCAGATTTTCTGCGATCTTCGTTTCTGGGCAACATATGACCGGGGTGACGAGATAAAAAATAGAATGAAAGATTTGTTATCGCCTAATAACACACGTGTGTTAGTCACAGGTGACAAGATAATTGAGCGTGGAAACATACACCAGAGAAGGCGATGGGTCTTTATCTCATTTGTATTCCCTGGTGAGAAGTGCCCTTGCAAGGGTGCGGAGCCGAGGAGGGTGGCTGACAATCGCAAACGCAGACCCGTGGCGAGGCACTAGGATCATTACAGGTGATAATGAGGTTGCTAACCAGTCTGTCTTCCAATCTCTGTTGGCTTCGCAGCGCAAGGGATGCCAGACCTGCTCATGGTAAGGGAAAACCCTACGTGGTATTCGTTAATGCGTCTTCACGATCCTTGAGACTTGTAGACTCACATGCTCCAGAAAGCTTATGCGTATAACACACTGACGGCAATTAAGATGAGGCATCATTCCTGTGACTCGTTCAATGCTTAGAAGAAGCGCGATGATTGCTCTTCACTCACACCCAATAAACAGCCAAATGCGAGAACCCGTGCTTATAAGGGACGGTAATCTGGATATTCCAGATACATAATAGTCAGCCAGCAAATTGCAACAATTCGACCGAACGTTGAGGTCCCGTTTGAAGAATTGCAACTGACGATGTGTCAACCGTGTTTCAGATACGAAAAGGTGCGCGCGTCACGAAC
>JAENRT010000018.1:160118-179349 GCA_032173475.1 Amanita phalloides | reverse complement strand
GGAATCGCTTGTCGGCAGTCGCGAGAATTTAAAAACCGTAATGGACCAAGGATGACGAACATCTCCGAGTCGTCGACAGGCGGCGGACGTTGTTATCTACGACGTTCAAAGCGGCCAGGTTAGAGGGAAAACAATTTCATTGTGAATCACTAACCTGGCGCGCAGCAGGTACCTCCCAGCATACCGGTTTTGCCCATCATTCGTCACCGAGCTGCGTATACAAGGATCTTTGATTGGTCGTCGTTTAAAATGCAAAGCATTATGGACAGCCGTCTGCGAAACAATGTCTTGAGCTCGGTACAAAGCTATCCTTGTTGAATCGCACCTGTGGGTCTTGCTGATCGACAGCATTTTATTTTGCGTTGTTCGAGCGATGATTGCAGTCAAAGTTATGGCACACCGACGCCACAAAGGCAGTCAATCAACGGTACACTGATTACTGCTTCTACCACTCTAAGCGTACGTGGTTGATGTTGTCGCTGGATTCTCTAATCGCATCGTCCAGTGCTATCGTTAATCTGTCAAACAAACGTTCAGAAGCATTCAGGCACCTTGAAAAACCCATGTTACCTTGACCAAAGAAAAAACGCGCCTTAAACCTCTCTGTGCCATTTCCGTGCTTTTGGTTCGATCCCGAAGGATCTTAAGCCCAGGCCCACGACAAGGGAAGCACGAGGAAAAGAGGCAGTAGCCTCTCACCATCCCTGGGACGCACCTTGTATTTGGCGAACGAGGCGGGGCGACGGGCGACGAGGATAACCTAAATAAATTGTGGAAATGCGAAATGTCAGCCAAATGGAGAAGAAAAGAAAGAGAACAAAGAAACCAAACCAATTCCGTAATGTGCACAACACTACTCCCTCTCACCCCCAGCCATCTAACAAGACGGTCCGGAGCTTTCCCGCCACGATTTCGCCTGGACCCACGCAGCATATTCTTTTCTCGTCTCGTCTGTGATATTGTCAACATCTACCTTTGCCACCCCGCACCTGACTGGTGGTGACTAGTTAACCTAGTAGGCGGTTAGGTGTTTGACAGACGATAAAAAATGAATCATCGTAATCGCAAAACCGGTGCCTCCTTATGTTTGAATATACCAAGGCTGGCATTCCAGAAGCGCTTGAAAGCAGACTCGGTGGACACCTGTGTTATGCAGTTCGGATTATTGCTTAGCGGGTGAAGAACGTGACAATTACCTCGCGGTGCACCACCCTGACACGCCTAGGGATATGAGTTTGAGCCTGCCGCCATGGAACAAAAGCGTCACTAGGTCCTCGTCCTCGTCCTCGTCTTCCCTTGGAGCACTGGCAACTGGGCGACTGGAAAATCCTTGGCGAAATGAATACGGGGAAAATCTGCAAAATGATCAGCAGCATTAATGTGCGGAGTTGACGACCGGCCGCGGAGTTAACAGTGAAGGCATGGTGGTGTGCATGGTGGTGTGCATGGTGTGTGTGTGATAGTAAGGAAGAAAGGCTGACGCGCGCCAGTGAACAGTAAATAGGGCTAATTTCGCTGTCAGCCGCACGATTGAAGCCCCTATCCAAGCGGTCTGTGCGGCTCGTTGAACATAACAAGGCTTAGCGCTTAGCGCTTAACGTTTATCTTCCATCGTGCGTATCCAAAGGGGCCTCTGGAGACAAGCTGCATAACGTTGCTTGTATGCCTCTACCACAGCACTGCCCTCGCCTGGAGGCTTCCAGCGTTTGTAGGCAGCAACGCCATACATGAAATCAAGAATTACAGAAGGCGGTTGTGGGTGTCCAGTACCCCTGAAAACTACTTGAACGTGCGGTCGAGGAGGGGCTATGCCGATGTTTGGCGCCAAGGTTGCTAACATGTCCGCGTCAAATGGTTCCTTCACGAGACGATGTAATATTGTGCAATCTGGGTTTAGTTGCCTGAATGGGATGTCATTGGCATCCAATGCAAAATTCGGCACCTAATGGATTCATATCAAGTATGAAATAGAAAGGGTTACTATACCTTTAAGAAAGCAACTTTTGCTTTAGAAAACTTGCTATGCAGGTTCATGCTCAAAAAGATTCCATTCTTAACATCATTTATGTTGGAGATTGATACGGTTTCGTCATAGCAGTGAGAGCGATCTCGAAGAATCAGTTGAAGATACTAGAATAGATGATTAGAAGATATACATTAAACAATCTGAATTTTACATCGTTGCCTTTTTTCATTGGAATTATGTGCACTGCTTGACATTCATCTTTGTCCTCCTGAGTGACAACACAATACTCCCCGTCTCGTGCCATGATATCTTGCCTAAAATTACTACGGCGCTGTGTTAGCCGCTCAGATGTTTCTCGTCCATTCAATCCATTCGGGTCTACGAAGATGGGGTTCTCTGCAGAAATGAGATGGTGTAACAATTTCGCATACAAGAAGAAATGTTACCATTATTAATAACACGATAGTAGTATTTATCGTTGGCCAGTAGTTCACTGTCATAGTTGACGACAGAACCAATTGGCGTTTCAAGATCCCCGTGGGCGCCGCAAACACAGAACATAACGAATCGTAACCATTTGAGAGGGCGGATCGCAAGCCATATAATATCTTCGGCAGGAATGGAGAGAATGGAAATTGGCGGCTTTCCAGCATGCATTAGATAGATTTCGACCATGACAGGATCCGCCATAGAATGTGTCGGAAATCCCTGGACCGGAATCCGTCGGCCATGCATCCCAGACATAGTCTGAGACATCCCGTTCACATATAGCCTAGATAGATGAGGGGTCATAATATCATCTGAACGGGCTCAGCCCCCTTGCCTTGTGTGATTTCACTAAGTCATCTCTCACTCAATCTCTCGTCTACCACTTCCACTTCCACTTGCGACAGAATGGTTACACAGTGTAACCGTTACGTCGTCTTTCATTACATAAGCCTGTTCTTTCTCTCAATAACCAGCACAAGATGACTTGGTAAACCATGACACTCGTGTATACGCGATGGCTGACTGTATACAGATTGGAGTATATAAAGTACACTGGCCGTGCCACGAAATCTTCCAACTCAGAGAGTTCCTCATTGAGCTTTCCTCCTCTCCGACGTCTGCAGAGACGGTCGCGCGCCACTGGTTCCGCATCACCTCCACCCATATCGTGCCCCCTACATCCACGACCTGCTCGTCCTCACCGACATTACGCGCCGCAAGGAATGGAGCGGGCACACATGCGTCGCCGCGCTGCTTGTCATCATCCAGTGTGCGGGCATCACTCAGGTCGTGCCCGTCGAGGTCGACTGTCCGCGAAAATCATGTGGGGGTGAGGGCGGCGGTTCGTGGCCGAGGGACGCACAGATTTCGATTTCGACGAGTGAGTGCTTGTCTGATCTGAATGGTGAGATTGACCTATGATACAAGCAGGATCGTGTATAGCTGAGCTCCTTTTGTCAACGCGCCGTTTGCGCGTTTTTCTCGTGGCTTTCCAAAATACTTGAGCTTTCCTCAGCATCATGGCTTCGCATTTCAAACGCATATACCTAGAAGGCTAGATGTCGTCCATACATAGCCGGTTGGATTGTCGACAGCTGGCGCCAGGCACTACGCTCAACAATATGACCTGCGCGCCGACCGCTGCAACCGACGCCATGATGATACCTGAAAAACGGTTAGTCTGCATCCAAGGCGCGACTACCAGTTTGTCGTTGGTGATGGAACCCAATCACGCTTTACGAGCTTGCCGAGGAGTATCCTGAGATAATGCATGTTACGAGCAGGCATGACCTGCATCATATGAGAGTAGGTCTTACCGTCCTTTAGCACTAAAGAACTTTTATTGACTGTATAGCTATTGTTTTGTGTGGTCGCCGGACGCGCAGCTGGACGGCTTGGTTGCAGTTGGCACGAACACCGGACACGTAGACCTTAACCGATGCGAGCGTCTGCGCCGCGTTCGCGGATCTCACCACCAATCGTATGCGCCGTCCCCAGTGTACCAACCGGCCCAACCGGCCTTATCACAGTAGGCAGCTCGAGAGCATCCAACGCACTCGCATTCTCAACCGGGGACCCAAACTATCCTGCCAAAGGTCTCGACAGAGTCCGCGAAGGCCCGAGCTTGATTGTTTGGGACAACAACCAAGCTACTGTCGCATATCATCACATATACCTTAACCCCCACGTCGTATGTGCGTTTATCTCAGCGACGGCCCATCTACTGTTGGCAGGCATCTCAAATAGGCTTTCAGGATCATGACGATTTGGGATGCGAGGAAATTGAAAGAGTCCGTGCTGACATTTGGCGAGCGGGACGCCCTGGCGGATGGCATGTACGCGCTTGGGCAATTACGACTCCTTTGGGTGTCCCGGAGAGTGCCCGTATGTGGCGTGTAGGTCTCACGTGCATCACCACATTCGTGTGGGTGTAAGTCCAAGCGGAATGGGAAACCTCGTCTCATTTCCCTATTCTTGTATAATACAATCCTTTTACGCCTAATTATTGTTCCCATCTTCTGGTCTGTTCACATCACTCTAGGTTATGAAGTCACTTTGTTTTGTACCTTATTTGAAAAACCCCTTGGCCATGCATTTCTGCCCGTCAAGATCGAACGCCTCCGCTGGGGTGCATAGCGAGCCGAAAAAGCTGGGGCGCCCATTTTCCTGATGCGCGAACAAAGTTTCCAGAGGGAGAATAAGCGCAAGTCATGACCCAACTTGATCTCAGTGGTATGGCGTACACTTTGTTTGTCGTATATGCGTCCCAAACAATGAGTTTCCCGTCTTGAGAGGCGGCGCTCAACATTACGGGTGGAGACCTCGGCCCTGCCTCTTGACTATCCATGAGCTAGGATTAGAGTCCACATTCCACGTCGATAAACGATGGACGCTGCTACTTCATGACATCAACGGTTTTCATCCATTCGGTCACCTTGCTTCGGCTTGCTTCCTGAGCCAAACGCTCTTCCTCCTCCTGTCGTTTTATCATTCTCATAGCAGCCTCTTCCGGCGAAATTCCACTCAAATACATTAATAAGAAATTCATATCGTCCATCATTGGGGTAGTCTGCATCCACGGGTGAACCATCGTCATTTCTGTCATTCTGGGGACGAATGTGGGGCCTCTGGAGACAAGCCACATAACGTTGCTTGTATGTCTCCACCACAGCACTGCCCTCGCCTTTAGGCTTCCAGCGTTTGTAGGCGGCAACGCCGTACATGAAATCAAGAATTACAGAAGGTGGTTGTGGGTGTCCTGTGCCGTCGAATACTACTTGAACGTGCTGTTCATAAGGGGCTGCAACAGACGCCAAGGTTGCTAATACAGTCCTGGAAAGTCGCTGATACTTGAGACGGTGTAGTATGATGCAATCTGGGTTTAGTTGCCTGAATGGGATGTCATTGGCATCCAATGCAAAATTCGGCACCTAATGGTTTCATATCAAATATGCTTGAATATGGAATAAAATTAATATACCTTTAAGAAAGCAACTTTTGCTTTAGAAAACTTGCTATGCAGGTTCATGCTCAAAAAGATTCCATTCTTAACATCATTTATGTTGGAGATTGATGCAGTTTCATCATAGCAATGAGAACGATCTCGAAGAATCAGTTGAAGATACTAGAATAGATGATTAGAAGATATACATTAAACAATCTGAATTTTACATCGTTGCCTTTTTTCATTGGAATTATGTGCGCCTCTTGACATTCATCTTTGTCCTCCTGAGTGACAACACAACACTCCCCGTCTCGTGCCATGATATCTTGCCTAAAATTACTACGGCGCTGTGTTAGCCGCTCAGATGTCCCTCGTCCATTCAATCCATTAGGGTCTACGAAGACAGGGTTCTCTGCAGAAATGAGATGGTGTAACAATTTCGCATACAAGAAGAAATGTTACCATTATTAATAACACGATAGTAGTATTTATCGTTGGCCAGTAGTTCACTGTCATAGTCGACGACAGAACCAATTGGGGTTTCAAGATCCCCGTGGGCGCCGCAAACACAGAACATAACGAATCGTAACCATTTGAGAGGGCGGATCGCAAGCCGTATAATATCTTCGGCAGGAATGGAGAGAACGGAAATTGGCGGCTTTCCAGCCTGCATCAAATAGATTTCGACGATGACAGGATCCGCCATAGTGGTATTAGTTTACATAAGCGTGTTCTGGCGGTCTCGCGCTAGATTTCGGTTTTACCAGAGATCTCGTAACTGCCGTACAGGTGGCATGTCAGAATGATCCGTTTCTCGGAAACATTGCAAGAGCCTTGTGAGTTCCGACTTGGACGCGTCGATGTTGAAACGTTGAATTTTAAGCAGATTGGTAAGGCCAAATCAACTTGCATCTAACAGCCATCTGCGAATATCCGGTATCCGCATCCACAGCTCATTTTGCTATCAAGTATGATGTTGGAAACCGAAACCCAAAACCATTCCATTCCTCAGGCTGTCGCACCGATACATGAAAAAACCGTACATTAACTCGTTCACAAAACCCACCCCTGGCCTCTGCCCATTAAAGAGAGGATGAGGGTTCTAACCTGGCCGCTTTGAACGTCGTAGATAACTACGTCCGCCCTGCCCTATGGGTCTTGCCGGTCGCAGGACAACAGTCAGAAGTTGCCCTTCTGACCGTCATAACTCCCCCCAGAGTCAGGGATCGGCCTGACTCCACCATCATCCGAGGCAATTCCTTCCACCAACAGGCTACAGCAATGCCGGCGCAGCCTGGTCGACCAGATATTAATCAAAAGCGGACATAATGAGTATTGTTGAACCTTACCATTTTTAAACTTGTAATTGCCGACAAGCGATATGCCCTTAGTGCTGCCCCATTGCACCGCAAGCTGCCAATCTACAGATGCCCCATCAGGCTGGGGATCGTGACGAACAGTCGCACCCTGAAGAGTGAGCGATCACGCTACTGCTCTCCCTCGTGTTACACCGTCAACGCTGCCGGATGCTGGTTCCGCATGTAACACTCCTCCAGAGAAGCGGACAACACCAGTGCCCACCCTCCTTCTAGGCTGTCCAATGGCGCCTAAATAGGCAACGCGCCTGCCAGGGTCCATGAGTTGTCGTCGGTAATTGGCGAAAGCTAGAAAGGCAAACCATTAGCTCATTTTCGTGAAAAAGCAGAAAGTGGCCTATTAATTTCATGCGTCGCTGAACTGGACAGAACGTCAACAGAGGATGTCAATGAAAAGTCTAGGGATGCGTACTCCTTCATAATCTTGAACGTTGGCAAGCACATCAACCCCTAGAGCCGCCCCATTGACACTGCAGACAATAAGCAGAGCGAACTCCCGCCTATCATGGATAAGAGTCGTTGCCTATAGCTGCACCCTGAGGAGTGAGCGATCACGCTACTGCTCCCCCTCATGTTACACCGTCAACGCTGCCGGATGCTGGTGCCGCATGTAACACTCCTCCAGAGAAGCGGACAACACCAGTGTCCACCCTCCTTCTGGGCCGTGCAATGGCGCCTAGATAGGTGTGTGCTTGCCAATCCCCTATGGTGACGCATCTGATGAACAGCTCAGTCAACGATGGGCGTGTAGATGATGAACAGAACGAACTCGCTAGGTAGGCAACGAGTGTCGGCGAGACAAAAGATGCTCGGCGGGTGGCAGGCGAGCCATGCGACAAGGTGGTGGATAGTGGAAGAGAAGAAAGATGGCTGACAATGTTGGTAAATGGGTTTTTACACACCTAGAATACCTCACGTGAAGATTGTCAGCCACTTTCAGCAAGGTCTTGGCGTACAGCGAGCACATGACATGAAGGTGGTGTCCATCATCTCGGGTTGAAAAGTGGCTAAGAATGCGAATATCAGCTCATACAACTGAGCATGATGAATGGCATACAAGAAGCATAAATCAGGGCTGTTACGCAAAGAAATTGCTTCGTCCATTGCTAAGCCAAGGTTATATAGGGGCTAGTGATTCATGTGATATCGCGTTTGCTCGATCGCGTTCTGTCAAAACAAGTGCAGCCTAACGCGTCGCGGAAAGCCTATAAAAGTGCGCAGGTATTCGCCACTTTCTTTCCAACCGCTCACCTTCTCTTCGACCTCGCCGCCACTTCTCCCTCATCTACTCGCTCTCCCTTCTGACCTCGACTTGCCCCTGACCTCGGCTCCCCCCCGTCGCTCGACTCGCCCTTATCGTTGGCCCACCGCCGCTCGCCCTCTCTCGCCCTTAACGTTGACTTGCCCCTGACCTCGGCTCCCCCCCGTCGCTCGACTCGCCCTTATCGTTGGCCCACCGCCGCTCGCCCTCTCTCGCCCTTAACGTTGACTCGCCCTCAAACTCGCCCTTAACGTTGACTCGCCCTCAAGCTCGCCCTCAAGCTCGTCCTCAATCTCGTCCTCAAGACTTGTCCTCAAGACTCGCCCTCAAGACTCGCCCTCAAACTCGCCCTCAACATTGACTCGCCTCCACCTTCAGTTCGCCTCCTCCAACTTCGACACCGACACCGACACACCGACACCGACACGACCGTCCTTGACATTACCCCTTCCTTCTCTTCTCTTTCGGATAACCGGGTCCACCATCCACCTAATCAAGGACCACGCACGCCCCACCCCAGCGACCCGCCAATACCAATGTGTTGTTGGCGATCCGGAGGAATAGTGTCCCTTGGGAGCAGCTCTGTCGAGTTGACATCTTTCAAATACACCCCTCTGGAGCATGTGACGTAACCGCCTTGAGCGAATCGTTCGGCGGGAGGACATGCGGTCTTCGACTTCATCCACCTTCTGCTGGGCTGGCTGCAAGAGGATTAGTGTCCCTTGGGAGCACGCACACTCGCGCGTGACATCTTTCAAATACACCCCTCTTTGCCCTCTTGCGTTGTGTCCTACCGGTTGTCGCCAATGAGCGACTTTCTTCTTTTTCTCGTGTCCATGATGGCACGCTCTTCTCTCTTCGTCGACACTCGGACGGTCTGTCAAGACTGGATATTCAAGACCTGGTATGTGCCTCTTATTAATAATATTTTATTTGCCTCTCTTACAAGTTTACTAGTGATGGATCCCACGGAACTGCAAGATGACGCTGCCAGAAGTAACCCGAAGATAGATAGGCTCTTTGACTGGAGGCGACGCCGAAGGGGTGGATAAGGTGGTGAATGGGTGGTTTGTGAAAGGTTGTTGAAGGTGACGTCCGGAGGGTAGATGGTGACTTGGGGCGCCTGTAGTACTAGAGTAGATATTGAAGGGATTTGCAAAGTTTTCTTCATACTTGTTTTATCGGGACGTCTTAGAATATCATTTGCATTAGGAAAGTAGACAGACTCCAACTTAACCATCTCTTGTGGCGTTAACTTGAAATACACTTTCACTTTTGTTTATGTTCAATGCAGCTAAGAATAGTTCATGAACATTGCCCGCAGTGATTATCGAGATTGACGCTAACATAGCCGACATGCTGTGGCATTTTGAAAAATAGATCCACGCACTCCTTCTGTCCCTGACAAGGATGAGTACGGAGGATACGAACAATATTTCTTGAATGGAATGCCATCCGCGATAAAGTGGCGCTTCTCTTCATGAAAGGACGCAGTCCGGGCAGTCAAGAAAGCTTTGGTTAGCTACGACACATTGACTTCCCAGCTAATGGGACAAAGCAATTTGCATCGAGAACTACTAATCATACACGAGTCCTACGATAGGTCGAAATCGATAACAGGGCTTAGCCAAGTTTCATAATCTGCAGGAGTCTGCATATCGCCCCCGTTCGCTCGTCTCGTCGTTCTTTCGCGCTTGATCTTTGGATGATGTGACGTTAGGAAATAAGGTGCATCTCCTGGGCAGGGTGAAGAGGTCAATTCTTTTTCTCGTGCTTCCATTGTCGTGGGCTCCGGGTTTAGATCACCCAGATGAAACGCAGAGGTGCTTGACCGAAAGCCCAATTCTTTCCGCTAATCGAGTCTCATCGATCGTGTTCGTTTGTAGCTTGTAATGTTGTTGGCATGGGAATTGCCTGAACGCAACTGGTGGGATCATCGGGCCTGCTAATGAGAAAATTACGTGTCAGGATTAATTGTGGCGGTTTCAAAAAAGTATTGATTACTTACTTCCCAGACCCAACGTCTTTGCTTCCAGACGGAGGTTATGTAAATGACAACTTATCTCAAGTGAGTTGTTAAATTGAGCGTGCTGGACAGACACTTGAATATGTACATCACTCGTTCGCCCAGTCCCTCGCGCACGTTCGTTCTTGGGAAGGGTGGAAAAATTTGTGCTCCTGGGGACATGTTTTAGCCCCAAAGTGTGTTAATATACGCTTCGAGCGTTCTGGCCCTGCCGTCGCTGCGACACTTTCCACAAACACCCGCATAGTTCCGGGCCAGCCATTAAGCAACGCGATGATGAGCACAAGTATCCACGGTTAGATTTGGCATGAGTTGCCACCTCAGGACAATGCATCTCTGAGCACTCAGCATTTCGCAGCGCATAGAACCGCAGTATTGGTAGTCTTGTTGCGATGTCGTTGCGGAGGTTTTGCACCATCCCATGGGTGGTGGCTGTGCTATACACGATTGGCAGTTACTGTTTACTAAGGACTATCACTATACAATCTGCGAGTGCACTCTAATAATGTCTAGTTAAATAATGATTAAGCATGTCCATTTAAAATGTTCTAGAAAATGTTGATCCAACAATCCGTATAACAAATCACGACAGTGTCCACATGTCCGTGCAAAACAGTGAAGATGTCTAGTTCAAAGGTTCATGCTCACGCATTACGATCCGATGCTTTGGGGGAAAGTGAAGACGTTGTTGGGATCATACGCCTGTTTAACTGATAGCAACCGTTGATAGTTCGATCCATAATAGAGGTTTTGCCCTACAGATATGTCAGACAGCATGGCCAAAACATGGCAAATAAACACGCACAATTCGTTAGCCTATCATCCGCATAGTTGGGGTATGCGCTGCAAAGTGTATAATGTCAATACAATGACAAGTCCAACAATGGCACAGATGTCACTCACCCAATATCCCAATTGGCTGGACTGTTGCTCGTGAGGCTTTGAACCATGTCTAGAAAAGTTGTTTGAGCGCCTTTCTCAGGCAATGGAAAACACATCTTACTATCTAAAAATGAAAAGCCGTCGCTCGGAAATGGTGGTTGGGAGCTGGAGGAATATGCGTAAAACTGTATAGTCCACAGGGCGTTACGATGTCCGAATGCCGGCGCACTCGTAGGTATGGAATTAACGGCGGAGTTTGTCCCACCATAAAAATCCATCTCGACGAACCAACTCTTTAGAAAAAAAATGAGATAACGCTCGAGGGGCCTAACAGAAATGATACGACTTACCACATCGGTTTTGGATCCCTCATTGGCCATGTAGTTCATAAATGCGCCTAGTGCTGCGTCTGAAATGGGCGATGCCGAAGGAGTCATCAACGACTTGGCATAAAAGGTATCGTGTCTATCAGGTGCCGAGGTGTCGAGTGTCCCTCCACCAAGATATGTAACACTGTTGATGTATGACCCAGGCGTGAGGGTTGTGCGATCAGGTTGTGGAACTCGAGAGAGCCATGGCGCGATAACGGCACTAAAATTCTGCGCAGGACCATACCAACCACCGGTAAGGCTAAAGTAGAGCTGGCCCGCAGAATAGCCTCTGCCAATTACAAGCTCGGCACCAAATTCAGGCGGAATGTTTGTTGTGGCAAATCGCTGGAAAGCAGAGACTGCGTTCGCAGCATCGGAAGGATTCATGTTCCAAACATATTGAAAGATAGTCACTGAAGGAGGTGCCGGGTAAGTTTGAACAGTAATCGAAGTAGTAATTCCAAATGAAGGACCGGCGCCTCTCATGGCCTAAATTGAGCGAATAAGATATGGATCTACTCCACTGCAAAAAATACATACCCAGAAGAGATCATCATTCCCCGAGACCGTGGCGATGGTGCCATTAGCTAACACCACTTCCATAGACTGAATAGTATCGAGCGTAAGACCCCACATGCGGGATGTGAATCCCCAACCGCCAAAAGCTGGAACAATTAATGAGCCAAAACGCTTTTCAGAGTGTAAAAGGGGACACGCCTGAGTGACCTCCGATGCCGACGTAGGGACATGTGCCATGCGGCAATGCTCGTCCATAATTGTTAAGCCCTGATGCCACATTGCCGAGCCTGTTCCCTGTCTGGATAGTCGCGATGCCATTGGAAGACACGGTGATCTGAGTTAATTTTTGTAAGTTGATCACCAAAGCACCATTCTCTCCTCCGAGCCCATTGGCAATATAACTATGCTGGAGAGAAAAATTAGCACGGGCCATACGTACCCAAGGGCAGACGTACTCCTCCACTTAGAGCAACTACAGAATAATGATATTTGGTTCCAACATTGATTACTTGCGCTACTTGATTAGAGCTGTCGGGAAACGTTACTGCGACGGGTTGGAAAGTGAATCTCAAGTTATCTATCAAAATTATTAGCATGCACAACGGTACATATACATGGTGAAATTCCACCTACATGCTTGAGTGTCTCCAACGAAGGGAGAATCACCAGGGAAGACTGCTTCGACACCAGTATTTTGCAAATCCCCACGGAAGTCGGCATAACAGAAGCCAATAGTGGCTACGAACACCCAGAAAGACTTTAAAATCTTCATGCGACGTTGTTAGAAAAAGCGAGGGTTGCTTTGACCGAGAAGATTGGGTACCGTTATATGCCATTCCCATCCATCCTTGCTGTGCTTAGGAACTTGGAATGCTGCTGGCGCAAAGGGGTCAAATTGAAACAATAGGTGAGTAGTTGCCGCGGCGAAGACTGCGAATAGGTTTCAAGGGGTAGAGTAATATGCAATGAGCGGAGCTGTGCCTGAGCCGAGTCTCTTTTTTTCTTCCGCATACTTATATTAAGAGAAGACCGAAGCCGCTATGTACTTCATAATCCTAAATTGTGCCCAACGCCCGCGCATAAATAAACGAAGGAGTTGGGATTCGGAACTCGGAACCGTACTCTTGTCAACACCGCAGTGGGATCGTCTTTGAATAGGTTTAAGGGATGTAATGGAAGCCAAGCATTGATGTAATGAGCGTCAGAGCTGTGCCTGGGCCCAGGTGGCAGTTGACAGTTCATTATGACTTGCAGTGCTATCCACTGGGAGCCGGGCCGTTGAAAATCGTATAACGATCTTGAGCGACAGCCTTCCACGCATGCTTAGTCAAACTTCACAAGAGTTCGGCGTGAATGACAGAGCCGGAACTGGTCATCATCGTGCTCTATGACTCCGGGGCCTCATTGTCATATGGCTGCACCGGAACAATACTTGTGGTCAACGTGGATGCTGTGATGACAATTGCTCAAGTGGAAACTCCTTCCCCCGCGCAGGTCCTGTTAAAATCAGCCGCCCTCTCTGTCGCCTCATCTGTCCTTCAATCCTATCCGTCTATCACATGTGCCTACCTCTTTGGCTCCTACGCCAAAGGCACTGCACGCCCAGACAGGGCTATCAACATCGCGCTCTTCGTTCAGGGGATTATCGAACTGTATCCGGAACCAATACTGCGGTTCTATATGCTGCGAAATGCTGAGTGCTCAGAGATGCATTGTCCTGAGGTGGCAACTCATGCCAAATCTAATCGTAGATACTTGTGCTCATCATCGCGTTGCTCAATGGCAGGCCCGGAACTATGCGGGTGCTTGTGGAAAATGTTGCTGCAACGGCAGGGCCAGAACACTCGAAGCGTTTATTAACACACTTTGGGGCTAAAACATGTCCCCAGGTGCACAAATTTCATAATTCTTCCACCCTTCCCAGGAACGAACGAGTGATGTGCATATTCAAGTTTCTGTCCAGCATGCTCAATTTGACAACTCACTTGAGATAAGTTGTCATTTACATAACCTCTGTCTGGAAGCAAAGACGTTGGGTCTGGGAAGCAAGTAATCAATACTTTTTAGAAACCGCCACAATTAATCCTGACACGTAATTTTCTCATTAGCAGGTCCGAGGATCCCACCAGTTGCGTTCAGGCAATTCCCATGTCAACAACGCTACAAGCAACAAAGGTAGTGTCAACACGATCGATGAGACTCAATTAGCGGAAAGAATTGGGCTTTCGGTCAAGCACCTCTGCGTTTCATCTGCGCGATCTAAACCCGGAGCCCACAACAATGGAAGCACGAGGAAAAGAATTGACCTCTTCACCCTGCCCAGGAGATGCACCTTATTTCCTAACGTCACATCATCCAAAGATCGAGCGCGAAAGAACGACGAGACGAGCGAACAGGGGCGATGGGTGGCTTGACGAACTGGAAAAATGAAAACGAAGAAGATCAGAATCACAAAGAAGAAAGCCCTATACACCACATTCAGTCCAGCCTGGTCAATATTTCTGATGGCTGAATTCTCTGCTCCGCGACGAGCTCATCTTAGATTGCATTCAAGTTGTCCAAGTTGTCCATTTAAACGACGCTGGTGATTCACAAGCAGAGTTCGACTGCGATTTCAGTTTACGTTTAGTATTCAATTTCTACGTACAGTGCACATTATCATATTGCTATAAGACGCCCTAACAAACCAGGTATGAAACAACGCTGCCAATTCCTTCCCCGCGACCTCTGCTGCAGTTGCCCGAAGCAACCGTCCTCTTCAACATTAGCATTCGGTCAACCACCAATCCTCCGGGTACCACCAAACAACAGTCCACAGTCCAATCACTAGGGCGAGGGAAGAGAAGAGAAGGTGAGTGGTTGGAAAGAAAGTGGCGTTTTCCACGACGCGTCAGGCTGCACTTGTTTTGACAGAAGTAAACGCGAATTAGGACTTTGGTTGGCAAGCAAATTCTTTGAGTACTTGTCAGGGACAAATTCGAGCATCAGGTGTGCGTGGATCTATTTTTCAAAATATCGGCTAAGTTAGCGTCAATCACGATAATCACCGCGGGCAATGTTCATGAACTATTCTTAGCTCCATTGAACATAGACAAAAGTGAAAGTGGGTTCATCGCGCTCATCGTTTGTCTACACGGTCATCGTTGTATATCAAGTTAACGCCACGAGAGACGGTTAAGTTGGAGTCTGTCTACCTTCCTAATGCAAATAATATTCTAAGACGCCCCGATAAAACAAGTATGAAGACAACTTTGCAAATCCCTTTAATATCTACTCTAGTACTACAGGCGCCCCAAGTCACCATCTACCCTCTGGACGTCACCTTCAACAACCTTTCACAAACCACCCATTCACCACCTTATCCACCCCTTTGGCGTCGCCTCCAGTCAAAGAGCCTATCCATCTTCTGATTACTTCTGGCAGCGTCATCTTGCGGTTCCGTGGGATCCATCACTAGTAAACTTGTAAGAGAGGTAAACAGAAATTATTAAAAAGAGGCACATACCAGGTCTTGTATATGCAGTCTTGACAGACCGTCCGTGTCGACGAAAAAAGAAGAGCGTGCCATCATGGACACGAGAAAAAGAAGAGAGTCGCTCATTGGCGACAACCGGTAGGACACAACGCAAGAAGGCAAAGAGGGGTGTATTTGAAAGATGTCACGCGCGAGTGTGCGTGCTCCCAAGGGACACTAATCCTCTTGCAGCCAGCCCAGCACAAGGTGGATGAATTCGAAGACCGCATGTCCTCCCGCCGAACGATTCGCTCAAGGCGGTTACGTCACATGCTCCAGAGGGGTGTATTTGAAAGATGTCAACTCGACAGAGTTGCTCCCAAGGGACACTATTCCTCCAGATCGCCATCAACACATTGGTGTTGGCGGGTCGCTGGGGTAGGGCGTGCGTGGTCCTTGATTAGGTGGATGGTGGACCCGGTTATCCGAAAGAGAAGAGAAAGAAGGGGTAATGTCGAGGACGGTCGTGTCAGTGCCGGTGTCGAAGTTGGAGGAGGCGAACTGAAGGCGGAGGCGAGTCAATGTTGAGGGCGAGTTTGAGGGCGAGTCTTGAGGGCGAGTCTTGAGGACGAGCTTTGAGGACGAGCTTTGAGGCGAGTCAATGTTGAGGGCGAGTTTGAGGGCGAGTCTTGAGGGCGAGTCTTGAGGACGAGCTTTGAGGACGAGCTTTGAGGACGAGCTTTGAGGCGAGTCCATGTTGAGGGCCGAGTTTGAGGGCGAGTCTTGAGGGCGAGTTCCTGAAGGACGAGCGCTTTGAGGACGAGCTTGAGGACGAGCTTGAGGACGAGCTTTGAGGACGAGCTTTGAGGACGAGCTTTGAGGACGAGCTTTGAGGACGAGCTTTGAGGACGAGCTTTGAGGACGAGCTTTGAGGACGAGCTTTGAGGACGAGCTTTGAGGACGAGCTTGAGGGTGAGTTTGAAGGCGAGCCAACGATAAGGGCGAGTCGAGCGACAGGGGGGAGCCGAGGTCAGAGGCAAGTCGAGGTCAGAAGGGAGAGCGAGTAGATGGGAGAAGTGGCGGCGAGGTCGAAGAGAAGGTGAGCGGTTGGAAAGAAAGTGGCGAATACGGGCGCCCTTTTATAGGCTTTCCGCGACGCGTCAGGCTGCACTTGTTTTGACAGAACGCGATCGAGAAAACGCAATATCACATGAATCACTAACCCCTATAAAACATTGGCTTAGCAGTGGACGAATCAATTCTTTGCGTATTGTATGCCATTCAGCACGCTCAGTTGTATGAGCTGATATTCGTATTCTTAGCCACTTTTCAACCCGAGATGATGGATACCATCTTCATGCCATGTGCTCGCTGTACGCCAAGTCCTTGCTGAAAGTGGCTGACAATCTTCACGTGAGGCATTCTAGGCGTGTAAAAACCCGTTTACCAACATTGTCAGCCATCTTTCTTCTCTTCCACTATCCACCACCTTGTCGAATGGCTCGCCTGCCATCCGCCGAGCATCTTTTGTCTCGCCGACACTCGTTGCCTGCCTAGCGAGTTCGTTCTGTTCATCATCTACATGCCCATCGCTGACTGAGCTGTTCATCAGATGCGTCACCATAGGGGATTGGCAAGCACACACCTATCTAGGCGCCATTGCACGGCCCAGAAGGAGGGTGGACACTGGTGTTGTCCGCTTCTCTGGAGGAGTATTACATGTGGCACCAGCATCCGGCAGCATTGACGGTGTAACACAAGGGGGAGCAGTAGCGTGATCGCTCACTCTTCAGGGTACAACTGTTCGTCACGATCCCCAGCCTGACGGGGCATCTGTAGATTGGCAGCTTGCGGTGCAATGGGGCGACACTAAGGGATATGGCATATCGCTTGTCGGCAATTACAAGTTTAAAAATGGTAAGGTTCAACAATACTCATTATGTCCGCTTTTGATTAATATCTGCGACCAGGCCGCGCCGGCATTGCTGTAGCCTGTTGGTGGAAGGAATTGCCTCGGATGATGGTGGAGTCAGGCCGATCCCTGACTCCGGGGGGAGTTATGACGGTCAGGAGGGCAACTTCTGACTGTCGTCCTGCGACTGGCAAGACCCATAGGGCAGGGCGGACGTAGTTATCTACGACGTTCAAAGCGGCCAGGTTAGAACCCTCATCCTCTCTTTAATGGGCAGAGGCCAGGGGTGGGTTTTGCGAACGAGTTAATGTACGGTTTTTTCATGTATCGGTGCGACAGCCTGAGGAATGGAATGGTTTTGGGTTTCGGTTTCCAACATCATACTTGATAGCAAAATGAGCTGTGGATGCGGATACCGGATATTCGCAGATGGCTGTTAGATGCAAGTTGATTTGATGTAAGTTGCCTTACCAATCTGCTTAAAATTCAACGTTTCAAAATCGACGCGTCCAAGTTGGAACTCACAAGGCTCTTGCAATGTTTCCGAGAAACGGATCATTCTACTGATATGCCACCTGTACGGCAGTTACGAGATCTCTGGTAAAACCGAAATCTAGCGCGAGACCGCCAGAATACGCTTATGTAAACTAATACCCCTATGGCGGATCCTGTCATCGTCGAAATCTATTTGATGCAGGCTGGAAAGCCGCCAATTTCCGTTCTCTCCATTCCTGCCGAAGATATTATACGGCTTGCATTTAAGCCGCCCGTCAATGCTGCAGGATGCTGGTTTCACATGAAACACTCACAAAAGTGGATAATACCCTCTGGGGTGTGTAATGGCACCTAGATAGGCATGTGTTTGTCTATCCCCTATTTTATCGCAATAGGTTAGTCTACTGGCATGATATGGACATTTCTGAATCTTGCCGTCCCATCGGAGCACGTAGACAACAATGAACTAAGGAGGGCGATGAGAGTTTGCGAAGTAAAAGTTCCTCGGCGAATGGCAGATGATGAGTTACGGTTTTTGTTCAGGCTACACGATGAATTGAATACTTGCTACAACACCCTAGCACCACACTGGTTTCTAAGACATTTCCAGCGACGACTTCTATTCGCGAACTGGTATTAGACTCCACGTCGATAAACGATGGTCGCTGCTACTCAACGGTTTTCATCCATTCGGTCACCTTGCTTCGGCTTGCTTCCTGAGCCAAACGCTCTTCCTCCTCCTGTCGTTTTATCTTTCTCATAGCAGCCTCTTCCGGCGAAATTCCACTCAAATACATTAACAAGAAATTCATATCGTCCATTGCCTCTATCAATGTGTCTTGGTTTTCCTCACCGGAAGAGGACTTGTTGCTGGGCTCATAATCCCCATCATTGGGGTCGTCGGCTGCCACAGGAGAACTATCGTCATTTCTGTCATTCTGGGGAGGATTGCGGGGCCTCTGGAGACAAGCTGCATAACGTTGCTTGTATGCCTCTACCACAGCACTGCCCTCGCCTGGAGGCTTCCAGCGTTTGTAGGCAGCAACGCCATACATGAAATCAAGAATTACAGAAGGCGGTTGTGGGTGTCCAGTACCCCTGAAAACTACTTGAACGTGCGGTCGAGGAGGGGCTATGCCGATGTTTGGCGCCAAGATTGCTAATAATGGTTCCTTCACGAGACGATGTAAGATTGTGCAATCTGGGTTTAGTTGCCTGAATGGGATGTCATTGGCATCCAATGCAAAATTCGGCACCTAATGGATTCATATCAAGTATGAAATAAAAAGGGTTACTATACCTTTAAGAAAGCAACTTTTGCTTTAGAAAACTTGCTATGCAGGTTCATGCTCAAAAAGATTCCATTCTTAACATCATTTATGTTGGAGATTGATACGGTTTCGTCATAGCTGTGAGAGCGATCTCGAAGAATCAGTTGAAGATACTAGAATAGATGATTAGAAGATATACATTAAACAATCTGAATTTTACATCGTGCCTTTTTTCATTGGAATATGTGCGCTGCTTGACTTCAAT
>JAENRT010000018.1:35121-156709 GCA_032173475.1 Amanita phalloides | reverse complement strand
TAGGCGTTGTGGTGTCAGTACCCTGAAACTACTTGAACGTGCGGTCGAGGAGGGGCTATGCCGATGTTTGGCGCCAAGATTGCTAATAATGGTCCTTCACGAGACGATGTAAGATTGTGCAATCTGGGTTTAGTTGCCTGAATGGATGTCATTGGCATCAATGCAAAATTCGCACCTAATGGATCATATCAAGTATGAAATAAAAAGGGTTACTATACTTTAAGAAAGCAACTTTTGCTTTAGAAAACTTGCTATGCAGGTTCATGCTCAAAAGATTCCATTCTTAACATAATTTATGTTGGAGATTGATACGTTTCGTCATAGCTGTGAGACAGCATCGAGAAATCAGTTGAAGATACTAGAATAGATGATTAGAAGATATACATTCAAAAATCTGAATTTACATCGTTGCCTTTTTTCATTGGAATTATGTGCGCTGCTTGACATTCATCTTTCCTCCTGAGTGACACACAACACTCCCCTCTCGTGCCATGATATCTTGCCTAAAATTACTACGGCGCTGTGTTAGCCGCTCAGATGTTCTCGTCCATTCAATCCATTCGGGTCTACGAAGACGGGGTTCTCTGCAGAAATGAGATGGTGTAACAATTTCGCATATAAGAAGATTTACCATTATAATAACACGATAGTAGTATTTATCGTGGCCAGTAGTTCACTGTCATAGTCGACGACAGAACCCAATTGGCGTTTCAAGATCCCGTGGGCGCCGCAAACACAGAACATAACGAATCGTAACCATTTGAGAGGGCGCGGATCAGGTGACACAACACAATCCCTAGCCAGACCCTGGAGGCGATAGCGAGGCCAGGTGTAGTACCGCTGTAGCTTGCGGTGCAATAAGGGCATATCGCTTGTCGGCAGTCGGAGAATTTAAAAACCGTAATGGAACCAATGATGACGAACATGTCCGAATCGTCGACAGGGGGCGGACGTTGTTGTCTATGACGTTCAAAGCAGCCAGGTTAGAATGATAACGATTTCATTGTGAATCACTAACTGGCGCACAGCAGGTACCTCCCAGCATACCGGGTTTGCCCATCATTCGTCACCGAGCTGCGTATACAAGGAATCTTTGATTGGTCGTCGTTTTAATGCCAAGGACTAAGCGTTATGGACAGCCCGTCTGCGCAACAATGTCTTGAGCTCGGTACAAAGCTATCCTTGTTGAATCGCACCTTGCTGATCGCCAGCATTTTATTTTGCGTCGTTCGATTGATGATCGCAGTCAAAGTTACGGCACACCACTGCCACAAGGCAGTCAATCAACGGTACACTGATTACTGCTTTCTACCACTCTAAGCATACGTGGTTGATGTTGTCGGCTGGATTCTCTTAATCTCATCGTCCCAGTGCTATCGTTAAACTGTCAAACAACGTCAGAAGGCATTCAGGCACCTTGAAAAATCCCATGTTACCTTGACCAAAGAAAAACACGCCTTGAACCTCTCTGTGCCATTTCCGTGCTTTTGGTTCGATCCCGAAGGATCTTAAGCCCAGGGCCCACGACAAGGGAAGCACGAGGAAAAGAGGCAGGTAGCCTCTTCACCATCCCTACATTCTTATGCACGGCAACTATCAGTAAAAACTTTTGAAAAACAACGTATCTTAACATGCAAGGCTTGACTCACCAAAACGAAAAAGATCTTTCGTGAGTTACCGTACATGACCCATATATACAATTCAAGGATCACTGCAATCCTCCTTGATTTAGCTTGCTCCCGTGTCTTGCCAGTGAAAGAAACGAGAGCGTATGGGTTGTGTGAGCCTGTGACTACGGCATGGCATTCACATGTGATAAAAGTCACTGGCATGTCAGAAATCATGGAGTATGGATATCTGAATTCCGCACCGTAGCTAGATTCTGAGACCGTTAACAAGAACTCGATTGGTGCTAATAGAAGGACTTCCGTCAAAAAGATGGTTGTCTTTGCAAATACGCTGCGCTCGTGTCAGAATCACATCTCGACGACGATATTCGCTCGATTTGGACTTAAAACCGAGTACTTAAAACGAGTTTAAGTCAAACATCAAACCAAAATATCTGCTGTGTGTAACTCACGGTCCGACGGATAACCGTACTTGCAAGCACGGCAACTTGTGATACGGATCAAATGGCCGGTCCTGTAATCTGTGTTGCATCTGATGTCGCTCAAAAGCTGTGTCAATACAAGGAAAAACCACCGTAAACTCGTTCTCCTTGCTCCCACTCCCGCCGGCTGGTTTCTGGTGTCCACTGAAATGTCTTCGCGCAAACCCTCCAAGCCTCTTCCTAAATTCGAAACGGGTAAGGATGATAACATCCTGATGATCCATTAATGCATTATACTCATGGTTGGGATACATACAGGCGATGATTACCAATTGCTACATGCCATCGGAGAGGGCGCATACGGGACTGTCGTTGCAGCTGTTCATAAGCCAACAGGTCGCCAGGTCGCCATAAAGAAAATCCTTCCTTTTGACCACACCCTGTTTTGCCTACGGACGCTCCGAGAGCTCAAGCTGCTGAAATTCTTTTCCGATACGTGTGTCAACGAGAACGTAATGCAATTCAATCGTCCTTTTGTTGCGATGGCTAAACATATCTCAAGATCATCTCGATCCTTGACATCGTCAAGCCTACATCTCTGGAATCGTTCACGGAGATTTATTGTATGTAATGAGCTGCGATATCTAATCGCGCTGACCTTCTCGACACAGTCATCCAAGAATTGATGCAGACGGATCTGCATCGTGTTATCCGCACTCAGCATCTGACCGATGACCACTGTCAAGTTAGTGTAAAATCCATGATTACTCACATTCTATAATCTTTCCTAGTATTTCGTCTATCAAACTCTTCGCGCCCTTAAATCCATCCATACCGCAGATATCGTCCACAGGGACTTGAAACCAGCCAATCTTCTCCTCAACGCCAACTGCGATCTCAAAGTGTGCGACTTTGGGCTTGCAAGAAGCGTGAAGACGAGCATACCACCAGGGAAGGAAGTCGGTCTGATGACCGAATACGTCGCAACACGGTGGTACCGCGCACCTGAAATCATGCTCTCCTTCAAAATGTACACGAAGGCCATTGACATTTGGGCCGTTGGCTGTATCCTTGCGGAGCTGCTCACGGGTAGACCACTTTTCCCTGGTCGCGATTATAGCCATCAGCTGGACCTGATTTTGGACGTTATCGGAACCCCCAGCTTGGATGAGTTTTATGCCATCACGTCTCGGAGATCTCGCGATTACATTCGTGCATTACCGATCCGCAAGAAGAGACCGTTTACAACCCTGTTTCCCAAGGCTTCAAATGAAGCAATCGATTTCTTGTCGAAGACTTTGGTATCAAAGTTTTTGTTTTATTATCTTTCATGAACCTGATGTTGGTTATTACAGACCTTTGACCCTAAGAAGCGTATGACGGTCGACGAAGCTCTCGAGCACCCATACCTTTCTGCCTACGTAAGTCCGCTCATTATTTCATCTTCTTGCATTGACGGCGTCGGCAGCACGATCCGGAAGATGAGCCAGCTGCAACCCCACTAGACCCATCCTACTTTGATTTCGATAGTAAGTGTATGCTTGGCTCTGGCGACTAGACTACGATGCTCATTCCCAACCAGTGCATAAGGATGATCTGTCCAAGGATCAACTGAAAGAACTTCTTCACGAAGAAGTGATGTCTTTTGTCCCTTCGATCTAAACTAATATCTGTGCAACAAACTGTTGGTTACTTATTGCATATTACCTGTACATTTAGCTCTAGCTTAGATAACTTGTATACCCATGATGCCAATGCAATTTGCAATTTGCCCGTGGGTCGAGACCCGTCTTCTCGTAGATTCTCGTGCTGTAGATGACTAATTCTTTGCTATCGATGTTCCCCAACTTTCTCGCCATGGTCTGCATTTCGGAGCATGCGTATCTGAAGGGATTCAGACTGATCCATGAATGGCTTGTTAAAATCATAGTGACCCATATTATTTCAGTCATACCCGGGTCGTCTTGTTCTTCGTATGTAGAACTCGCCGTCCCCCGTCTTGCCCTCTTCCGTCCAGTCCATCTCCGTCGTCAGGTTTGGGTCCGTCTTCGACTTGCGTTCGACCCCAAATGCAGCCCATACGGCTCATACGGCCGCACCCACAGCCTCGCCTTCCTTCCCGCATCAGGAAACTCCTTCCTCACCTCCGCTTCATACGCGCACCACCGCGCTACACCCACCTTGATGTGTAAGCTCGACGAGCCGCGCGGTGTGGAGGTTGCGGAGTATGCCTACACAAAAAACGAAAGCGCCGAGTAAGAGTGAAAGTCGAGAGAAAAACACGGAAACATGCAAAAGGCCGCGCAGTAGCCAGCTTCGTTAGGCCCGTACCTGCCTCCGGATTTTTGCGGGCTTGGTAAATCCGCCCAAGAGTCTAAATGTAGCCAGTCAGCATAATGCACAGCCAAAGCACCGCCGTGGTGATATCGTGGCGCTCGTACCGCTCTGCTCTGCTAGCCTCATATCCTCTGCATGGCGTAGCCCTATCTGGTCCTCGCGTTTTAAGCGTGTCCATTTTGTTCTCTGCCAGTTGAGAGTACGGGGGCCCGGCAGTCGTCTGAGTAGCATTGGGAAAGCGACCATGTATGCATGTTGTAGCTGGATACGTCGAGTCCTATGACAACAAAGCTTGAACTTCTGTGATGAGGAGCTCATCCCCAACATCATACAACGCAACCAACGGACAAAGGCGACAGAGGTCACTCGCCGTGGGCCGTCACGGTAAGTATCCTCTATATGATGATTGACCGTATCAGACAAAAACTGTCATAATTCTCCCCTGGCAATTTCAGAGCCCTGGCTCTCCGATAATCGCCGCAACCCCACGCACCGCACGGGCACTACGTAATAGACAGACGGCCGCAAGCAATTCGGCGACTGGAGACCGTATACATCCTGTGCAACAACCACTGGTGTCGATGCAACGCGAGATTATAATAGTGAAGAGGAGCTCACACCGGTGTGCACTTAGATTCATCCAGGCTAAACCAGGGGTTTTGAGAATCGGAATCGGCGACCGCCGCGCTACTTACTCGGATCATCGTACTGTATGAGCCCCTTGACTTAACATTTTTGCTAATTTGTGCCGTAGCCTCCTATCTTGGGTACTTACAGGCTTACGTATGAATAGGGCCGTGTGCAGGTACAACGTATATAAGAGGGATCCATGATCAGGGATCCTTCCCGTGATGAGGGTTTACGGGTCTTTCTTCGTGCTATTGTCCTTTGTTGGCTTTTGCTATGCCGCTGCTCATAGTTTTCCCGACGACTTGAAAGCGACCGGCGTCAAAGCTGTTTTCCCTGGAGATGCAAGCTATTCTGGATATGATCATACCTGTGAGTGAAATGTATCATGGAGAAAGCTGATTGAACTTCGATTTTTTCTTTCCAGATAATAAGAGATTCAACTTCAACCCCGCCGCCATTACATTTCCCAACAATGCTCGACAAGTGGCGCAAGTTGTCAAAGTCGGATCAGCATACAAGTACCCGGTAGTCGCTCGAAGCGGAGGGGTGTGTTTGCGTTTTTAGCTTTTGGTCCGCGCTAATTTGATTGTATAGCACAGTTACATAGCTAATGGACTCGGTGGAAAGAACGGCGCTGTGGTCATTGACCTCCGCAACTTGAAACAAATCACGGTATCTTCTTCTGGAATTGCGACTATCCAAACAGGAAATCGACTCGGTAATGTGGCTTTGGGCTTGAATAGTCGTGGCCGTGCGCTGCCACACGGCACATGTCCCTACGTCGGCATAGGAGGTCATTCATGTGAGTGTACTTCAGATTATTAAGTTCAAGCCCCATTAATCGATCCCCTAGCTTACGGTGGTTGGGGCTTCACATCCCGTATGTGGGGGCTCACCCTTGATACAATCCGATGGATGGAAGTCGTGCTGGCAAACGGAACTATCACCACTATTACGCCTGAGAACTACGATCTGTTTTGGGTGCGTACGCGTCGCTGGTCTTCGTAGATTCGTGCCTGATTGATACGGTTAGGCTATGAGAGGCGCCGCCCCTTCATTTGGTGTCACCACTTCTATTAGTGTCCAGACCTTCCCTGCGCCGTCCTCTGCGATCATTTTCCAATATGTGTGGAACATGGGCCCTTCGGAGGCGGCAAAGGCTGTTTCTCTTTTCCAACAGTTCGCCAAAACAAACATTCCGAAGGAGTTTGGTGCCGAGTTTACGATCGGCAGGGGAAATCCAGCTGGTCAACTGTATTTCAGTCTCACTGGAGTTTACTATGGCTCTGCGCAAAGTCTCCACTCCACGCTTGCACCATACCTTCAAAAGGTTCGTCAACCTGACAGCACGAAGATTACACCCGGTTCATACATCGAAAGTGTTCAAACCCTCGGTGGACTAGGCACTCTCGACACTTCAGCACCTGACAAGGGTGACACTTTCTATTCGAAATCACTAATGACACCTTCGGCATCCCCGATTTCGGACGCGGCGCTAAATGCATTCATGAGTTACATGGCTAATGAGGGATCTCAGACTGATTTGGTAGGTTGCACTTTCGCGAATACAAACTCAGTTTCTCACCGTTATTTATTAAAGGGTTGGTTCGCCGAGATGGACCTGTACGGGGGGACAAACTCTGCCGTCAACTCCGTTCCTGTGGATACGACGGCCTTTGGCCGGCGCAATGCCCTGTGGACTATCCAGCTCTATGCATCCTCGTCTAACAGACAACCGCCTTATCCTAGCAGTGGATTCACGTTTTTGAACAGTAAGATTTGTTTCCTTTCATTCAGAACAATGCCTCACCTCGGCATCAGATATGGCCAACAGCCTGACGAGTAACAGCCCATCCGACTGGGACATAGGGTAGGCAACTTTTCAATTTTCTCAGTAGCGTTAGGTTGACTTGTTTTTTTTTTTCAGTGCCTACCCGAATTACCCTGACAAAGGACTGACCAATTGTGTGTATCCGTTAGAATCTAGCACCATTCAATTCCTAACATTTTCAAGGGCAAAAACTCTATTATGGGTCCCATTATTCACGATTGCAATCTATCAAGCGACAGTATGACCCTCATAATACTTTTTCCTTCCCTCAAAGCATCGAATTATAATTACGGCAAGCGTGCTCCTTTGAAACGGAGAAGACATTCATTTAATGGACCACTATTGTTACGTATAACTTCATATGTGGGTTGATATCCCCAAACTTAGATCACCAGAGTAATTAGAACTAGTAGGGCGAGCGGATGGGGACGGCTTGGAAAGCTTGAGTGTATTAAATAACCCACAGATAGCACGTGTGCTGGTCATAATTATCGATGACTTGATGAAACTCCTGGAGACCCCTGACATCGGAAATTTGATTCGAGTGCAACACGCCCAGCACATTTCTATTGCGATTTTTAAGTAGGGAGAAGTGGTGAAGGAATGCTCCTTTGTTGTGGGGATTTCGTGGGGAGAGAGGGAAATGGCGACTTGAAATTAGACGTTGACTCGAAGATCATGACAGTGAGACTGCCTTACAGAGCAACATACAGCCTACACTCTGTTGACGAGTTGATGATCGAAAAAACGCACAGAAACCCCAGGATTCAAGCATAATTCATTCGAAGAGCAAAGACAGGTCATTGAGACCGGCAATCGAATACAGGCAAGGGATGAGGTAATGACCATCTATTGACGAGAGAAATACATACCAGTTTGTTCGTTATACTTGCTTGTTATATTGGTTGGCAATTTGATACTTTGACGTGTCATATTTCCGCTTGGTAGATTGCAATAGTGGATAATGGGAACCGTAACAGAGAAATTTCCCTAGAAGATATCGGGAAACGAATGTTGATAGAGTTGAACAGGCTTATGCGCTGAAAAGATAGGAATGGAGTCATCAGTAAAAGGCTCGTCCTATATCCCAGTTGCGTGAGCCGTTGCTTGTCAGGCTGTTGACCAGTGGCATCTGAAACCGCAATAGGAGTATTCTTACCTTTCACTGGGGTACGGTGGTTGTCCATTAGATGCATAAAACTGGAAATGCCATAGGGCAAGGAATTGACGACTCCTTTTGTCCCGCCTTACAGGTACATATCGACGAACCAAAATTCTTCACCAAGCAACGATGTGAACCGGGGAAGCGCAACTAACCAAATTGGCTGCCGTGTAATTCATAAATGCATTGAACGCCACGTCTGAAATTGGGAAAATGTCATTAATGACTTCGCATAGAATAAATTCCTCGTCCTAGGTGGAGTGCCCAATCCGCCAAGATCTTGAACACTTGCAATGTACAAACCAGCCGTGATCGTCGTGTTTGCTTGGCGAACTGTTGGGAGAGAGAAACAGCATTTAAAGGATTTATGTTCCACATATACCGGAAAATAATCGCAGAGGATGGTGAAGGCAAGGCCTAGAGAGTAATGGAAGTGGTAATACCGAACGAAGAAGTGCCTCCTCTTATGGCCTGACAGTATCGATCAGATGCGAATCTACGAAGACCAGCGGCGCATCATATGCACCCAGAATGGATGGTCGGTATTCCGAAATAGTGGTGACAGTTCCATTTGCCAGTTCGACTTCCATTGATTGGGTTGTACGAAGGGTGAAGGTGACCATCTTCTCCTAGAATCGCTGTCGGAAATCGGCTTGGTGATGCGATTTTAGCGTTGAGTGTTCACGGCCACGCGCTACCACACGGCACGTGTATCTATATCGTCACAGGCATATTAAATAGAAACTTTAAGTTCAACGAGCATTCTTCATGCGAAATTCCACTGACAGGCTTGATCATATCCTGCATAGCTTGAGTCTCCAGAGGACAATAATACATGCAAACCCTCATTGGGACAGAACAGGAGGGAACCGTGGCCATCCCTCGGTTATAAGCGTTCCTCGTACTGCGTCTCAGTAATAGTCGACTAGCTGGCCACAATTTTCGTTCGTTATCAGGGTGGGTTGTTCCAATGCCGCAAAAAAAGGCGGCCTACCGTCCGCACGATTGGCGATACTAATGTCAGCCGGGAACAAGCGTTTCGCATGGGAATTCACTTTGTTATACTGATCGGCAATTGGCCAGAGAGCATCGATGATAATGTCCTTCGCTCCCGTCCACAACCGAGTGCCAGAGCTTCCAATTTCAATGAAAATATGTTTCTGTTCGAGGAGCGCCATAATGCATTTCCACACAACCGGTTTTCCTCATTTTTCTCCATTCTTCGGCACGAGGAACCGTACTTGTGAATTGCGGTTGTCACCTAAGCATAATAATAAATTCGCTCTTACCTTAGCTCTCAGAGTTCTTCAAAGCGCCGACCTTCGAAACTATATCATCGAAAACTTCAGAGACGACCGGTTCCTTCGCACCGGCGTTGCCTTCCAATTCCGTGCTGATTAGTACATTCTTCTCATGAATGTTCTCTTTCAATTTCTTGATCTCCGTGTCCATGGCTCTGAACTCGTGCTCCTTTTCCAAGATATCGTGTCTTTGTTCAAAATGATTTATTCCTTGTGAACAATCTTCAAAAGTTCAAATTCGGCCTTCCCGTTCTCAATTTCCCTTTTGACTGTTTGGATCAAAACGCACGCGAATCTCTTCCTCCGCAACCATCTCGTTCAAAACATGTCCTGCTCTACAATCCTTGCTTTCATCAAGACGTGAACTAAATACGGTCAGTTGCAGTCTCTGTGCACCAGACTTACATACCGTTGTAATCACTGCAATATCACTTATCTTCGGAAAGTTCCGAAACCCCTAATGGAAACCACAGAATCGAAGAAACGAGTGGGAACCAATGGGATACATTAAAAGCTGTCGTATGATGACTGATCTGAATTTAAGTTGTGGATCGCCCGGGTAGACTACATTGTTCATCGACATCGAGAACAGACCAGAAGTCGTGACAACATTTTTCTGTCACGCCGTGACGAAGGTTTCTTTGTCCAAACTGGGTTTCGTTCTACACCCATATCGAGGTGGTAGACTGCAGGTTCAACACCGTCGACGGTGTCAGTAGGATAACCAGGTACCGATCCCGCTCAGATTGAACCAGGGTGGAGTTGCGCCGTCGCCCATGAGCGACCACTTTGACAGGGCTGGAGAATAACAAGTGGTCAGGCGTGTCCTCAGCCCCCAGTGGTTCTGTGCCCTCAGGTTCTGACCCTTATTCATGTTCTTTTCGCCCAGTACCTCTTTCGGAAACTGCTCGTCTGCCCACTCGTGAACCCGTACCTCTATCGGCCAAGTATCATCAAATACCTGGTGGGATTAACGATGAGAGGCATATTCGATGGACAATAGGCTAGGTGATACGAATCTCGGAATTTTTAGGCCTGTGACTCGTCGCATACAACGCAAAATCGTGAAGTTCTGACAAGAATCAAGAATCGATTCTTTTGTTAATTTCCGCGAACAATGAATTGTCATGTTCACGAACACCATGTGCGACATCACCATTCGCGGGAGATTTGTGCCCAAACGAGCCTGAAATATGTACTTCAAGTACGTTCATTGTTTTAAAGGGAGGAGGTGGAAATGCGCTCCTGAATTAATTCTGCTGGAAGTTTTAAGACAGCGCGCATGTTTTAAGAAACTGAATGATAAAAATCGCAGAAAATTTGACTCACACCTACGCATACGCCATTGATACTATCGGGCGATCCCGAGATGTCAAAGAAAGGATGGCGGAATCTATAATCCCACATATACGTTGTCCCTCCTCGTGAATATCTCACGCAATTGAAGCCAAGCCTTTGTCATGGTCGTGAGGTCGTCGCAAGAGTTTGGGATGATCAGTTGATTTGAAAGTCTTACACAAGACCCTCTGCCCAAGCGAGGAGTGCCTTCGACGAGAGCATGGCCCGCGACGATCTTAGAGAATTGTACTTTAAATGTGTAGCAAACTGGTAAAGGATGCATTTGATACGAAGCCTGGCCTTGTTCGAGCAAGATTGGACTAGCAGAGTTTCGGCTGCGACGAATCTTCGAATGACATGCCAAAACGCGTACGTGTGGGCATCAAAAGATCATTCCCTAGGCACAAGAGTAGAAGATTCCGTTTCGAATCTCAGTCGAGCACCCTGGAAAGGGAGCACCTCATTGTTGAGGAATTAAACGAGATGCCTAGTCTGGGTAACTAAGTCAGAGTTGCAGGGTACAGAGAGTATGAAGCTGATCAACAAACCTGTGTTGGGACAGCTGCTGGTGCCTGGCTCGCATAAAATCACTCATTCATTCCGCGTGCTAACATCCAATTGCTTGGCGGAAATCAACCTCGTGTCGTCGTTTCAGGTATGTTGAGAGCAAACCCAGTAGGTCTAGACTGGGAAAGCTGTTGCGATGCAGATAATACAAGAATAGAATCGGCGTTTACCCGTGTCCAGAGTGAGGCATAGCTGTGCGCCGAGGAGTCGTTATTTCGTTACATAATCGTTCCAGATCCGACGTTTGCGCAATAAAAAAATGGTGAGTTTCAGCACGCCTTGCGACATTTCAACAACCACATCGTATTGCAGCTGGACAGTGTCGACGCATGGTGAGAGTTTGCTCTCGAGGAATGGTTCACTAGGTTCAGGGTTGGCACGTTGGCAGGTGTGTGAAACGTATTGATCTGTCTCAGGGTCCCACCTAAACCGTGCACGGAGTTGGTATACTTATATCATGCCATGATGCTTTTACCCCTTTCTGTCTGCACTCCAACTTGAGCGTTCCAAGCCCCGGGCTTGATGTTTAATGCGGCGGGTATAAGGCAATCGCGATGGGAGCGCAATGGTTACTGTGAGTCAATTGCACTTGTGATGACTTATCCAAGACTAATCTCTGGTAGTGTGCTGTGCGGTGGTCTTGTTCTATGAATACTGTGAGTTCTCCGAATTGTGTCCGGGCGTGTGTAGCTTATTGAAAAAGTCCTGCAACTCGATTCGGAGGTGAGCATTTGTTTAGCGAGTAGCCCTAACTGAAACCGTTTCCGTGGAGGTGGAATATTTTTGGGTGCGTTTAAAGCGCGGCTTTTCGAGTCAGTGGCTCATTGGCGTTGCCGAATTTGCAGGAAAGGAGGTGGTCGCTGGCAAAGGTCTTATTTCTATGGGTAACTATCTCCTCGTCTGCTGGGAATGGTATCTGACCGTAAGTTACTCAGAGCCGATATTTTGGTTTAATGTTCAACATGTGTGTGATACAAACTGCTCATGTTTATGGGTTCCTGATATACGTGGTTTTAGTTCAAATGCTGCGGGTGCGATCGAGTGAACGTTGTCGTTGAGATGTGATTCTGACGCGGGCGCAGTGTATATGCAAAAACAACCATCTTTTGACGTACGTTATCCTATTAGCGCCAATCGAGTTCTTGTTAACGGTTTGAGGATCCAGCTGTACGAAATTCAGACTCCATGATGAATATTACTGACATGAATTTTATTATAGGTGTAAGTGATGCGAATGTCATGCCGTTGTCACAGGCTCACACAACCCATAGGTTATCGTTTCTTTCACTGGCAAGACACGGGAGCAAGTTTGCAAATCATTACAACGCACTGTACGTCCATTTCAATAGAGTAAATTGGAGCCAGTCAAATCAAGGGCGATTGCAGTGATCCTTGAATTGCGCATCTGGGCCATGTATGGTAACTCGCGAAAGATGTTTTTCGTTTTGGTAAGTGGTCAGGCCTTTCATGTTAACCGTTGTCTTAACTCTTCAAAAGCTTTTCCTGATAATTGCTGAAGCGACTGCTATGGGGGTCATTTTTGGTGTGCCGAGGGCGGACTTAGTAGGTGTGCATCATGTCGCTCTATGATCTGGACACCCTTCTGATGTTTTACAGCTACGAATAATCCGTTGAATGGAGTTTACATCTGTGCCGACGGTGACCCTACGAATGGCCATCACTGGGCAGTGTTTTTCTGGCTCGCGAGTCTGGTGATCGACTTGATCTTGTTTTTCTTGGCAATGTGGAAAGCCTGGGAGCATCGCTCAAAACCCCAAAGTCGCCTCATGCGGGAGGTGGTGGCACAGTCAGTGTTATACTTTGTAGCGTGCGTTCTTGTTTTTCGTTAGAGATCCCGACATGAGGCTAACAGACGATGAAGTATTTTCTGGATATACGTCGCGAACATGGTCATCTGGTTCGTGAATAGGGTGAGCAGTTTAATCGACTGTATCCAATTCTGTATTATTATTATTATTATCGCAGATCACGCTTAACGAATTTGGCACCCCGTTCTCCTTTGTGATCCCTAGCATATGCGCAAATAGACTTCTCATTTCGTGTCGGCGCAACAACCAACCTGACGAGTTGACTATTATTAGCACTTTTAGGCGACAAAAGCGACATCCTAACGAGACCAGTGGAAATGTCGAATTGACGACATGTGACAATGTTCAAATTCAAACTGTACCATGACCTTGCTACCATTTACTACTGGTTTGGACAATTGTCATATTATACCCGTTGTATCGCGCGACCTTTGTATCTTAATTCAAGTATAACATTATTGGAAACAACATCGACCATTCAGTGATATAGAAAATCATCGCTCTATTAGCAGATGTACTACATTTGTCTGCTTGGAGATATTCAAAAAAAAAACTATCATACGTATTCGAAAAGTCTACTATACACATGGATGAGTAAATCCTGACGATCGACTCTGTGGCAGCGCGCAGCGGGGGGTGATGAATAAAAAGAAACATGGATACATACGAACAAGAAAAGAAAAAAATTACGCAAGGATTCATCATCAATCCCAGTCAATATCGATACCTGGTGGTCCAGAAGCGAGTCCGATGCCTCGCTCAGCTTCACGTTTCAGCCACTTTAGCGCACGCTTATCATCTTTGAGCTGCGCAGCCAACTTGTCGTAGCATCGTTGGTTATGCTCCTGCACACACACACAACGCGGAGATTAGAACAACAAGTCCAACATGTCGGCAATGGTTCGTGATACTTTACCCTGATCCATGCTTTTTCCTCTTTCGTAAGCAAGCCATCTTTGACCATCCGAGTTTGGATAGGAACACATGTCAGACGCTCGAACCCGAGCCAAACGTCGCCGTTGTTGGCATGTTTGGTCTTAGAAGGGCGGTGCTGAGTTACGATTCCATAACCGGCAATCACTCAACATACCTTTACACGTGTCACCAGCAATGCCGATTCGATCCGCATTCCCCATGCGCCTGTTTTATCTAGATTACTCTCCATTAGTAACCAAAGAATAGCTAGCTTTGATAGCGACTGACAATAACCGGGTTCATTCGTCACCACGTGTCCTGGAGTAAGGGGAACATGACTGGAAAAGCCGTGCGGTCCCTCGTGCACCGTGAGGAAAGATCCAAAACCATGCCCAGTCCCATGCTATCGGTCGGAAATTAAGCCAACAAGTTCTATGATATAACATCACAAACTGACCATATAGTTCATGCCATCCTTCCATAAGGCTTTTCTAGCGAGAACATCAAGCTGGTGTCCGGATGTTCCTTCCGGAAACACTGCGGTATCAATAGCTATCTAGTACGGCTTTGAGAACAGGTTCACGGACCGAAGATGACAAAAACTCACATGACCTTGTAAAACTTTAGTATACGCTTCACATTGTTCTGCACTGGGACGACCGAAATGGATCGTCCTTGTCGTATCACAGGTACCATCTCGATATTGTCCGCCAGAATCACTGGGAGCTGTCAGATTAACGAACGGTGTCACGATCAACACTCACTTCAAGTATGGAGTGCCACGATCAATCATTCTGCAGACAGATTTCAAAGGCGAATAATGGGGTAAAGCCGCATTGGGACCGCTTGCAGATAAATTTTCATAGGCAAGACCCATAAAGTTTTTCTTCTTTCTTCTAAACTCCGTCAGCCGATTGGCAGCTTCCCATTCCGTGATGTCATATCCTTCCTGTAGCTTATTCTCAAGCCAAGCGAGAAATTGAATCTAGTTCTCCGTTTCACATAAAGACACAATCAATGTGATTCTTACACTCACGAATGCGGCACCGTCCCTGAGGTATGCCCTTCTCAAGCCATCAACCTCCACTTTGTTCTTTACAGCCATCAGATGCTCGACGTAGGCTGGTGCGATGGTGTAACGTAGTTGAGTTATCATCAATGAAATCGCGTAGGAAGTATGTGGTGGTAATAGAATCTATTTCATGTCTTGTCAGCGATAGCGTCCCAGCCATGAAAATGGCCAACGAACCTTTCCCTCGCCCCACTCTCGCTTACGTAGGAAAGTCCATATATCGATAAAGTCGCGCCGCTCAACGCCAACTTCACGAAGGTAACCAGCGACAGATTCATCAACTTTGCTTCCATCCAGAAAAACAACTGCTTGCTCGAGTCCGACATATAAATAGGCGTGGAAAAGGGGATTATAAGGGATATCCTGGCCACGTAGGTTCAAAACCCAGGCTATTTCCGAAGATGAGATCCGCAATAACGCAACCAAAAGGAGAATGCTCACCGATACAGGGTAAAAATGATATAAGCGTCCCTACGTGCATTTGTGCTTGTGTGGGCGGACCCTTTGCGTAAGAGGGTTGCGAAGGACGTTGTTCGCGTATCCAGGTTCTGATCTTCTCAAGCTTTTGACGTGTGTCCTGGCCTAATTTAAACATTGAATGAGCTGGCATGGCCCGATCGTCAATAAGAAATACCTGTGTACTCTATTTCTTGCTTGAATACGGGTGCTTTGGATTTTGGAGGCTTATTCTTCCAGACGAGATCAACAAGGTTCTGAGGTGGGTAGATCATCTTGGAATCCAGTGTGGTGATTTTGGAATTGATAACGAGGGATTTCTCGTGAGATAACATCCGCGCGTCGATTCCTATTCTTGACCCCTTCACTCTGCCCTGTACCCTACTTGACATATCATTTCCCTGCAACTCCGATGGAAACTCACCAGAAGCCATTCTACCCAATCCTTCGGTCCGTCAGAAGACGCCCGGATAACTTGCCACAGAGAAAGATCCACTTCTCGTTCAGCTTGTTGCCAATATCGAGCATCCGTCACTAAATAGGCAGATGTCTTGGAAACAATAGCTTCTCCGGCTGAACCAGTAAATCTTGAAGAGTTGTTTTAATATGTTATATATTGGGGATGTGACACAAACTTACCCGCAGATGAATTCGCGTCTCTTGTCACTTGATGCGACATATTCCGAACTATGAGCATCTTCGCTTGGAATGATGCTGCAGCGATGTCTTTTCAACTGGCTTAACAGATAAATCCAAACTTACTACCAATCCAGGTCATGCTTCGTCATCTCTTTGCGAAGGGCTTCAAGTCGTTCTGTTGTATCGACTTTTTCCTGCGGCGGGTCCACATATGTCTGTTTCCGGACAAGGCCCGACCCAACGAGGGTATCGACTGAATCCGAAGATAGCATTGGTGGACGAGGCTTGGGCACCGTCGATCCACTTGCACTGGTCTGATACGTGTCCTTTGTGTGACGGCTTGCGTAAGTCCGTTGAGTCGACTGCGTTCGTTGAGAATCCTGTGTTCTGCGCGATGACTTGCTACTCTGTGTGACTCTGGAATCGGATCTGACGGGCGGACTTCTGGGAGGTTGGTAGACCGGTAAGGGAGTCTGCGAAGGTGACTCTGATCTCCGCATTTCCAGTTCTGCCTCGACCTCCTTCTGTTTCCTCCCCAGACCCCATCCATACCCGACCTTGGACGTCTTCGTCCCCATCATAGTATTGGAACGCGTCAGCTTCGGTTTCCCTTTCTTGTCGTGATATACCTCTGGCAAGGTTGAATAGGCATCATCATAAGGTTCCGAGTCCGAGTGAAACGCAAGACTGGGTGCGGGTGTGCTCAGGGTGGATCTAGGCGAATAAGAACCTCGTCTGACGATCTGGCCCATAAGGGCCGTCTTGTCAGTAGAGCCCTTTTCATCACCGTTGTCGGTCAGGCTGGAGCCAGAAAGGCGACGTTGTTTCTTTTTGCCGATGAATGGCAAGCATATGGGTGGTGGTGGTGGTGGTGGCATGAAGAAGGAAGTTGTGGTTTGCTAGAGGGAGCGGCAAAGAGCACACGAGGCCAGCATTAGACGGAGGGATAAAGTATACGTCAGCTGGTCAAAAATTCTTACAGCACGTGTGAACCTGCCTTTTCTAGCTGCTCCATTCAGACTCCTTTGAACTTACGTATTGGGCCTACTTCCTTACCTCGAGGCACAACGTTGGCCTTGGACGGATCAATACATATCCCGCCGCCAGCAACATACCTTCAAGGAAGGTCCACGTATGATCCAACAATACCGTTGCGACTCGAGTGCTCAGCGCTTAGTGCCCCCGTCTTCCATTCCTGCGGCCGCTCGGAAGCTTTACGAATCAGTACTGCCATGAGGATGTGGCTTTTCGGCTTCCCGGGGGCGCAGTTGACAGTGATGTAAACAGCTTACTATCCAACGGCTGGCGATCCGAAGTCAGTCTTGTCCTTGAGATCCGACCCTGTACTGACTCAACTTGAGCTGGCGCGTTTTAGATATGTGCCCAAACTGCGGCATCTCTTCGGGAATCCGTAGCTTCCGATCCGTCCGCATCTTTCGGTAAGCATGGCAGCAGCGGCCTTTGTGCTATGTTATTTCTAGATCTAACCGAAATCGCTTGCCCGGCTAGTATTATAATGACGGTATCTCATCGAGTAAATAACACCTTGAAAGTGACGCCAATACCATTTGACATATTTTATACCATGGGTGGAGGTTCTGCAATTGTCTCGAATGGCGCAAGATCGAATGGCGCAAGATATGTATATCCACCTCATCAACCCATGGTAGAAGAATTAATCGTGCGTCTTTGTCTGCAGTTTAAGCTGTAACTCGTTCTAAATTTATGGATTTTTCTATTGTTAGTTTCGCGATATGTCAAGTCTACCAGCTCCACATTCAGACTAATTACCTCGTCGCTACGATGGTGCGCATGCGTCCGGCATATTAGTTTTGGCTCCCTGAAACCTAGCCCTGTAGAGGTGTACAATCGCTAGATCAATGGAAATCGGAGTTCAATAATCCGCTTGGAAGAAAGGTGAACAAACTCTCGATATGCTCATGAATCTTCTCAATATGTCTGGCTTTGTTTGCTTAATGCCATTCAAGAACGATTCTGTCCACCGTGATGAATCCATGCGATTATGCGGAGCATTGATTGTCTAGTTTCGTATCCATTTGCACGATGTCACCGAATTCCTCGGCGCCGTAATCATGTGCGTGGCAACTTTTGTTCAGACAATGTCGAATTTAGTTAGCATGTTTATCGGTGCTCGGTACGTTTCTTGGACATTGAGGACCTTATGAAAGCTGAACATGTGTCTTATGCTCAGGCTTTTGATTGAATTTGAACTCACTTTTGTTACTTCGGGGGCTCCTTTGTTAGTTATGGAACTGCCATACCCAACTCAACTGCCGGACTCACGTCAATGTACGACATGCATATACGGCAATGACACAACAGTGCTGCGTGGACGGTAATGGCCAAAGCTTAACTGATGAAATCTAGTTGATTTTGATAATTAGACTTTTGGTTCCTTCAACATCCGCAGCAGCTCGGGATGGGGAATTCCATCGGTTTTACAGGTCCTCCAACATTCGGTTCGCTCTGGAATTGCCTCGATAGCAAGGGAAAGTTAGTTTTGTCTATCATATTCACAGAAGACTTAACCAATACTGAATTAGAAAGGCAGAGCGCACTGAAGGTTCTAGCTTATTGCCATGCAAAGGAAGATGAGTGAGACCCTTTCACTGCCAGTTACGGTCATCCAGTTAGATCGCTATATCAGACGAGATCCTGTGACGTAGGGAGATCAAGATCGCGCTCAAAAAGGACCAGGAAGTTGCTAATCGTAAAAGGCTACGAATCATCCTTGCGCTCGCCGTCGTCTTACAGTGGTCTGTGGTGCATCGTGTATGGCTTGTTGACTACTTCGTGCTCACTGACATGCATTCGTTAGGTCATACTGTACGTACACGGAAGAACGGACCTGCCCTGACAATGGCAAAGTTATGAGCCTCATCGGAGGTACATGTGAATGATGTGATTAATTCCATCGACACGGATGCTAAGTCATCTGGACAATGACAAACCCAAACACCCAGCTATTGATCGTGCGTCCCGCTCCCCACGGTCATATCGGAATTACTTGATGAAGTTTGGAACGGCTTCTTGAATCTTTTCAACTTTTTCGTTGCTGTTGGGAGACGCTGACTATTCTTGGCGTGTGGGTGAGGTAACAAACCGTCTTCTCATTGACATAGTTTGATCAGTGCCTTAGGTGTAGTAATATTCTGAACATTCAAACGGTTTATCTGTCTATTTAAAATACAAGGGACAACGTCCCATGGCATGATGATGATGATGATATATGACCGATAGCATGGAGAGGATCTCGGCTCATCGTTCTTTCGGCTCATCGTTCTTTTATGCTTTCTGTAAGTGGCATTGCTGCACAGCCCGAATAGAACGGTTGATGGACGCGCGTCCCGAGTAGTTGCTGTTCACTCAAGCGTATCTTGTTTAAATCGTATCCTGTTGTATTGTGGAGCATGAAGCACTGTCAAGTAACCCCGTGAACAGCTATACCATCGATGTAAAGGGGTTCATAATTTTCAATTTTGCAATATCGCTATCCCTAGCAATCAGTGAGCGCTATCTATCCGCAGCTTTGGAACCATTTGACACGTGTACAGATAGGTGAACCCTATCGCGCTAGATCAGTGAGTATACAGTTGATGGTAGTGGATACTAGTGGCTGGCTTGGCTGGAGGTGTTATTCGAAGCTATGTCGTTTTCTTTTTCCTCGATTATCCCCCGCAACCCTTTAGCGCACCTTGGAAGAAACTCCTGCATGATTTTAGAACAACCGTTGGGTAAAATATCAAATGAAAGCTGTATAATAAATTTGATGGCAGTAATCTGCACTCCTGTTGGGGTGTACTTTTCCATCACGTAATTTCTTGGTGATAATAGTATCCGACGATGCAGCTTTGATGTCCCCAACATTAGAAGTTGATGGTTCCGAAGGAATGCCGCCAGGATATATGTTACGTACATATCTTTTAACCATAACGGGAGCTGAGCATGGTCGCTACCATTCTCCCAGCCCTGGCGTACTGTCAGTTGTACGACCTCAGCCACTCATAGTTCCTCCCAGTTGCTTTACGCTATGAGGCCGCGTCGAGCAACATTTTTTCTATTGGCTACCCTAAGGTCCATCACGAATGCCCAGGCGTCGGTCAGTCCCTTGATTCTCCGATTCAGCCGTACCTGTGAAACTCACTTTCCCACTCTTGCAGAATGGACCTCGCCTCTCAGTGGTCAGTGGCCTAGCATTGCTAATCCTGCGAGCATCTTCCCATTTGCTTTTTCAGCTTTACGATCGTGATGGACAGTCTCCTTGTGCGCTGGAAGAGAGGGTGAAGTCTGCTTGTCCACAACCACGCAATTTCGAAGCACCGCCAACGTATTTGAACCAGTCTGCCCTACCATGCACATGGTAAATATGGTCATACTGTTCTGTCATAATAAAACTCATGTTGGCAGCAATGTTATTTTCTTCAACCTATGGAGTGCCTGCCTGCTATCCGCCGGGAACAGCATATTGCCAAGGTTTGATCATTGGAGTCGAAGCTGCGATCTTCACTCGCTAAATATCAACACCTCTCCTCCGAACGTATATGCCATTCCACTTCCACCATGGGCGCAAATGCCCAAACCCAATCCAACCAACACGACGTTCGATGTCGGCAACGCCATTATGAGTAAGCCCTCCCCTTGCTATTCTCAAGCCGATTTAAAGTGCGCAAGCAGTCGCCCAGGTTTCCAAGGGAATGCCATGGACTGCGGTGCAGATAATAACGCCTGTGCTGTCTGCACTTGCAACGGTCGTCATCCTGGGTTGTTGGTATCTATATCAGTACTCCCCTCGTCGGTACAGGGCATGGTCCAGAGGTGGGGCGCTATTTTTTAGAAACAGTGCTCACAAAGTCAGAGAAAGGAGCCGCGATGAAGCATGGACAATCGATTTAGCCGAACCTCCGGTCAATCAACACATAGCGAAGGGACACAACTGGCCAGATGATACTGGGCGCCATACCCCAAGCACCGAAACCAATGCAAACTTCGGTTCTTGGAAAAGTAGTTTCCGTCAGTTCAACAGACCTCCTGCCGTTCGCAGCGTGACTCCAGGCAAAGGCTGGAGCATTTCTAGCGTCGACCACTCCACAGAAGCGGGACTGAGCCCGAAACCTGCTGCGCGTGGGCCTACCTTTGCTCATGCCATAATTGAGGATGATAGCGACGATGACATCGACGATGTTATGGGTGGGCCAAGACCTGAAGAAGCACGCGATGAAACCGATCAACTTCTCTCTCCAGCGGTTCGCAGTGAGAATAACGTTTTCCTAATTTCGCATCGTCCAGGAGAAGATTTCACTATTGAGTCAAGTCACCTCTCTAGAAACTCTTCCCTCGCTCAGGGTACAAACCGGGGAGGCCAGCAAAGGCCTGTGATTGATCCTCTTGAAGGACAACCAAATATTCACCCATTACGGCCACCCGATCGCTCGATACAAGGGTTTACAAAACCATTCTCCTTCTTACCTAAGGTCAAAATCACGATGCCAGGCAAATCTTCGCGGAGTGACTCTCGAACTTATTCTAATGAGCAAAACCCACCATCACGCGCGGTAAGGTCCCGATCTTTACGAAGCCAACTTCGTTCCTGACGAAAAGCTATTTACAGCCCTCAGCTGATAACCCCTCGCTACCGGGCTCTCTGTCTCGTCAAGTTTTGTCTTTTCCTGAACTGTTTCCATTAGCTCCAATTCCTTCTCTTATCCACAGCCGTTCTGCCAGCTTGACCACCGCACACGAGCAGACATTGTATTCACAACTTCATCCGAATCGCCCCCAAGGATCACCATCACCATTCCAATCAATACACCAACAAAGGAGCTCCCAAGAGGAGATAACTTTCTTACGACCGCAAGCGTCCCACCGGCGTGCCGCATCCCACGACATCCGCGGGTTCCATCCGGCTATGTTACAGCCCCGGCCTTAAGATTCAACCCGCAGTCCATCGCATGCCGGATTTTTCTCTGCATGACCCACTCTAAAACTTATAATTAACATTAAATGCAACAATACCCTCCGCGACAAAGTCGTGTATAGTAGCCAAAATGGACGGACATTCATATTTTTGGGCGCATACAGGTGACGAATGCTAAGTTATCAATTGTATTCTACTGCTATCTGTGCTTTCGCAACTCTACCTGACCTTGGATACATGTCATTGCAAGTACGACACATTCCCTATACAACCTGTGCCGGTTCGAGTTGCTTCCTTGGTTTCCTGTTGTCACATCAATCCAGTGTCTCTTTTGGCGACCCATAATTTCTCGGTCCCCGGAGATCCCAGGTTTCCACTTCTTACCGTTGATAGCTGGAGATGAAGGCCGGGCTCAGCGAAAAGGTACTTCTCACAATGTGTGTACTAGCCGTACTGTCTCATCTGCAGCACATTCTCAGCTCACTCTCCGTATCCGCACCTGAACTCTGCACCTTAAAATAATTCTCACCTGGCCGCTTTGAACGTCGTAAATGACTACGTTGGCTCTGCCCTGCGGGTCTTGCCAGTCGCAGGACGCGATCAAGGCCCTACCTCCTTCGAGGCCATGGGATTGTCAATTGGTGTCCGGCAACCCTAGAAGGCAGTGGAATCAGCCAATCTCAATTGAAGTGCAAGTGACTCGGAAACGGCAAACTTTACGTTTCTGTTGCTGTAGCCAGACTGCATGTTTCATTACGAGGCTCACTACCGTCCCATGACACTGTGGCAAACTCGGGGAGCTCTCTCCCTTCGAATCCAACAGGAGTTGTCACCTGTAGTCGTCGTACCCTAAGAAGTGAACCATCATGCTACTTATACGGTCAACACTGCCAAACGCTAGCGTCGCATGTAACGTTCTTCCAGAGGCGGACGGTTTTTGTTCAGTATTGCAGAAAAAGTTCGCGACTTGAACTAAACACAAACATTAATTGAATACTTGCTACAATACGTCAACAACACTTGTTTCTAAGACATTTCATCCATTCGGTCACTTTGCTTCGGCTTGCTTCCTGAGCCAGATGCTCTTCCTCCTCCTCTCGTTTTATCTTTCTCATAGCAGCCTCTTCTGGTGAAATCCCACTCAAATGCATTAAAAAGAAATTCATCTCGTCCATTGCCTCCATCAATGTGCTTTGTTCTTTCTTGGGCTTGTAATCACCATCGTTGGGTTTGTGTTACGATTTCTTTATTTTTCTCTTTTCTAATTACATAAGGCGCAGCCACAGGAGGGTTATGTCAGCGATGGTAGGATGGCTGAGTCATTGGAAGTCAGGAGGGAAGGATCACATGATTGACTCATGGGGAACATGAGGACAAGGGTATATAAGGAGGGGTTAGTAGGTAGTACTCCTTAGCCTTACGATTGTTTGTGTCGTACCACACAGCAACTTCGGTTCTTGACTCGTCTCTCTTCTCTCTTCTCTTTTCAAACCTTGAGGTTGTGTTGGAACGATCTTCTAACATAATCGTAAGGCTATCTACACCTCACCGTTTGACTCTATAACGAAGAGCACGATCTGCTCAACGTTACACGAGGCGAACTTTTCATTCTACTTTCGTCGACATCGTCCCACGTTCTAGGACGACATCGACCAGTTTCTTACTTGGCGACAAACGACTATTGTGACAGAGCACGCCCTTGGCTGTAGTGGCAGCGTCGGCGAGTCCAATAGTGCGGCGAGCGAAAACCGTGGTCTAGGCGACAAAATAGTCGGGAGGACCTTCGTCTCTGCGTGGTGTAGGTGCACCAGCACGGACCGAGCCTGACTACCGTTGGTCGACAACGAAGAAAACTTGCTTGACGTGACGTATATCAAGGAGAACAGTCTCAGGATACCAATCACGTATCGGTTCTGTTGAACTGAGCACGAGGACACCTGAGTGAAGCCCCGGGTACCACGTCTTGCAAGTCATTCGCTGGACACTCCTTGACGACATCATCTCAACTGAGATCGTCTTACGTATTGCCGAACGAACGGGCAACTGTCAGTAGTGCTGATAGACTGAAGTTGTCGAAGATTTTTGTTACAGAACGAAACACGCCTTTTACACGAGGCATTCCGCGGGTCGTTACATAACGATCTAATCATCTATCATCCTTATCACACCTCATCTATTCGTCACAATGGATCAGGTTTTCCGTTATGTGTTACCGTTTGCCAACATGACGTTGGCGGAGATTGGAATTGCCTTCGAGGCAGAATGGGCGCGTGGATGCGCAATAACAAAGAAGGTTTCGAGGAAGGTCGCCGCTGTGGTGGATAGGCGACAACGTGATGCCCACGTTAAGGCATATCATCGTTGGCTCAAGGAGCAACGAAGAGAAAGACGACGATTGGAGCGGGAGGCTCAGCGGGAGGCGGAACGACTCGAGGAAGCGTCGATTCGCGAGCAAGAGGAAGCGTGGAAGGCGCTGATGCAGGAGAAGCGCGAGAAGCTGCTTCGTAAACGGCGGCTTGAGGAGGCAGAGCGCAAGGCAGCGCTAGACTACCAGACGCTGGTAGATTTATTGAACAACATGGAGGCGGACTCCGTAATCCGAAAAGCACTGTTCGACACGCCGTCGAACGTTCAACTGTTGACACGGGGATGGAACGTGATTACGTTGAAACACGAGGGACTGGTGTTGTCCGCTGAGGAGCGGAACCGGTTAATGCACGCGCTTAATGGAAACATAATGAAACCGCAGCAATATGCCAGTCGGGACCGAACCAAGTCGGAGTCGGTTCGATACTCACCTTACGAAAAGAAAAAGGTGTATACGATTTATAAGGCGGAACCCAGAACCCCTAAGAACTACAAGGGACTAGGAGTAATGGGCAGTAAGACGTTGAGCCTGGATTATTTCCTTCCGGCTGTAGGAGAGGAAACGATCGAGGAGCAAACAAAACGAATCGCAGATTGGGCTAAGGAAATCGAGTCCAAATTACCAGGCAAACCGGGTCACTACCGACGGACGTCGGCTGAACCATGGAGGGAAAGGGGGTACTGTTACATGTACCTCTTCGAGCCACGATACTATAACAAGTACAAATGGCCGAAATACCCTACTATGGAAGAAGTAACGTCGTGGGCACCGATCCTGAGAAAGCGGGACGTTAGCTTTGCAATTCGCGATGGAGATAAGGAAGGAGTGTATCACATCTACCCAGGCGACGAAATCCTACTCGAAGAAAACACGGCAGTACGAGTAGAAACGCCATACAAATGGGAAGACATTGATACGTATGGANTACTCTATACCCTCAATAAAGAACTAGAGAAGGCAGCAATAGGCGACAGATCGGATCCTGATCCATGGGAAGATCTCCTATTCATGTAAAGTCGAATTCCCACTGTCCGACACTAAGACCAGAGTTTACACTATAAAAAATGATACCCAAACCCAACACCGCTCCAACCAACCCATCTTCATCAGAAAAAATGTTGTCTTTCGTCGTCTTCCTCTACATCCTCACCGTCGTCTTCCTCGCCAGCGCCCACTGGCGCATCAACCCATCCCTCGCCGCCTACAGTGAGGACCGCCCCCTCGAGGTCTTCGTGACCACCACCATCACCACCACCACTGACGACGAGGACCTCCACGTCCACCCCGCCGAACTCGCCTTCCCCGCCGCCGAACCCACCACCACCATCGCCGAACTCACACATCCCCTCGTCGTCCGACCCCGGAACACCGCCCTCGAAAACGTCAGCAATGCCCTCGCCCTCCTTGTCCTCCAATACAACCTATTCGCCGAGCCCCTCGACGTATACACCGCCCTCACACTCCAGACCGACCCCCACCTCCTCTCCTACAACGAACGGGATGCCACGCTCGAACAAGCGCGGCAGCTAAAAAGGTCGATTGAGACCTTACAGTGGCGGGTCGAAACGGCTTCAAAAGATATCGAAAACATCGCCAAATGGCTGGAGTCACGGCAAGACCATGGCTGGACGTCCTCTGGCTGGTAGAAGTCAGTGACTTCTCGCATACGAAGGGGGTAATGTTACAGTGATGATTGCAATGTAACGGACGATTCTTATTTTTATCTCATTACTCATATCTACTGCGCATGGACAGCCTCTCTTTTCGTAATTACCTTCACATTTCCTTTCTCAGGTTGTTACAGCTTCCCTTCCTTTTTCATCTTCATTGTTCTCTAAAAGTATATAAACCCCCATGTATCGTTCTCTTCTTTAGTTCCAATTTAATCGAATCTTGCCCTTGTCATTTTGAACGATCTTGAGCACTCCTCTTCTTATCATCGCGCTCATCCTCCTCTGTCCTTCGTCGTCATCAGACTAGACGTCAGAACCTTTGTCCAGTAGACTGGGAACAGACCGAGACTCTGTTTGTCACTGTNGTTTGTGTCGTACCACACAGCAACTCTGGTTCTTGTCTCATCTCTTTTCTCTTCCGTCTCAAACCTTGAGGTTGTGTTGGAACGCCCTTCTAACACTTATAGAGAGATCACATTTTCAAGAATCATGGAGTACTGGAGAAAATTATCAGTGATTGAGGGCCACAATTTGTATCCAAATTTATGAGAGAACTCTCTGGAATATTGGGAATAAAAGGGAACCCATCCACAGCATTTCACCCACAAACAGATGGACAGACAGAAAGAGTAAACCAAATAGCAGAACAGTTGCTATCTACATTTGTCAATGAAAATCAGGATGATTGGAGTGATTGGTTATCAATAGCCCAGTTTTGCTATAATGACTGGGAACACTCAGCAACAGGGTATTCCCCATTCTACATGAACTATGGATGCCATCCAAACAAAGGGACTGAAATCAACACTGGTCACACTATGGTAGAGGCAGTGGTTCAATTCATGGGAAGACAAGTGGAGGTTTGGAATCAGGCTAAAAATGCTCTCAAAAAGGCCCAGGAAACAATGGTGACACAATATGATAAAAGAAAAAGGACATCTATAGTGTACAAAAAAGATGACATAGTTTATATAAATGCTGAACATTTGCTGACTGTTTGACCAACCAAAAAGTTGGGAGAGAGGTTTTTAGGACCCTATAAAGTTCTTGAAAAGGTTGGACCATCAGCTTACTGAATTCTCATCCCTGGATCCTGGAAAGTGTACAACATTTTCAATGAGTTGCTTTTGAAACTGTATCATGCACCTTCTTTTCCAGTACAAGCCAGCAAAGATGCAGGCAAGAAGAAGAAGCAGGAGAAGAGAGCTCCACTGGTGACTACAAAGTGGAAAAAATACTGGATAGTTGAATTAATTGACAAGGATGCAGTCAGTTAGAATATTTGGTGAAATGGAGGAATTACCTGCTTGAAGAAGCTTCTTGGGAGCCAGTGTGCAACTGTGACCATGCCAAGAGGTGTATTGATGATTTCCATCAATCCAATCCAGGGGCGCTGAGGAGGCTCCATGGATGAGAGTTATCCTTCTCACCATATTTAAACTATACACAGCCACAGTATCCAAAAAATTGTATGGGGAGGACAGCAAGTTCAAGGGCAAATACCTGGAAAAACTTGAACACAATTGGCAGAAATGGAAAGGAAATCACTGGGAAGTGGAACAAATGGATCCTGATTGTGTGGAACCTGATCCTTGAAGAGGGGGTTATGTTATGATTTCTTTATTTCTTTATTTTCTCGATTACATAAGAGATGCAGCCACCGGAAGGTTATGTCAGCAACTACAGGATGGTTGAGTCAGCAGGAGTCAGGAGGGAGAGATCACATGATTGACTCATGGGGAACATGAGGTTAAAGGTATATAAGGGGAGGTTAGTAGGTAGTGTTCCTTAGCCTTACAATTGTTTCTGTCATACACAGACCAACTATCACTCTCACTCTCTTTGCTTAAACCTTGAGGTTTTGTTGGAACGACCTTCTAACAAATATAGAATGTTCTAGAAAATAGAAGGATCTAGAACATCTATTAATATATTATGACTTGACATGACTGCACATAGCTGTGCATAGGCTGTGCATTACTGTGCATGAGTCATATAGAATAATCTAGAAGGATTATTAATAGAATAAGACTCAGAATGACTCATTTAAGGTACCAAACCATTAGTAATACATCTAGAATAGGTAATTACACAATGTAAGGTTAGGGTTTCTGAAATGTATATAAGGAGGGCATTCTGGTCATCAAGTCCCTCAGTTTTTTCAAACTAAAAAATAGTTTAAGTAAGGCAACAAGCACTACTAAAGCATGTAAGTAATTTGAACACTTACTTAGTCAGTGCACACTGCTGTTTGATGTTTCAACACACAGGAGTGACTCCCCTGCCTGTAGGACATACCTCAGATGTGCACAACTGAGGCACACTGCTGCTGTAATCCATGGATATTTGGGTTCTGAATGGCTGTTGGTGGGAGATAAAGGCTTTCCATGACCAAACTGAAGTTGAGCAAAACATGCTTGAAGGCAAAAATCAATATGAAGCCAGCTGAGACAAATGTTGCAAAAGTGAACATGCAGCACAGAAGGCCTAAAGCAACAGCTTGAAGAAGTGCAACAAACACTTGAAATTTTGGAACACTGACCAGCAGACAGATGAGTGACACTAGGTTCTGTTGCTTTCAATAGCATTTGAGATTCATGAACAAGACACACTTATACAGAAGTCTACAAAAGGAGCTTAAACAAGCCAAAACACATCAGCCTGTATTTACCTGCAATGAACTTAAAGAGCTTCAGTGTTGATGGTGAATGACATGAGGATATAAATGTGCTCTACGGGTATACATTAAAAATATAACTTAAAGACATCGTGAATTAATGAATGCTGGAGATCGTGCTAGCTTTGTCCAGGAGTCCTTGCACACGTCTACTTAACCGCTCAGCTTCAGCTTTTCGCTCCCACACTTGATGTGCGGGAGTCTTCTTCTTTGGCATCCACGCTTTCCCATTCTTGGCTTTCGCGCGCGCGGCATTGACAACAGAGAGGTCAACAATGCGAGGCGTCGATGAGAACTGGATGACATCGCGGTAGAGAAGTTTTGTTTCCGTCGCAAGAGCACGCAGGGACAAGCGAGGTGGAGGAGTCGCCAAACGCTCGTCAGGATCAGTGTCCATATCCGAATCGGATAGCGTTGATGGCTCCAGTGGTGGAGTGGCTGGCTGGCGCGACGTGGTATCCGGAAGAGGAGGTAATGAATCGATCTCACGAAGCAGATCTTGCCCTTTGAGATACGAATTTTCTGTGCGAAGGAATCGAACTGTTCCGCGTAGTGCGTCGATCTGGAAATCAGGTAAGTCGTATACACCGTCAAAGAGAAACAATTGACCTGCTCCAAAAGGTACGTAGTTTCAAAGCTTCCTTCGACTGCGGCATTTTCAGGTTCGGCTGCTTGTTGCGAGGCTTGTAACATCTCAGCAAACTAGCAAAAGCCAAGTTCTTTTAACCTACTTTGACGTTCATGTCCAACACCAGCAGCCTTTAATTTGGCATTTTCCTGTTCGAGAACATCTAGGTCTGCCTGTAACTGCTCCATTGCTTCTTCATAGGCTCTCTCTTGCTTTCTTGCTTTGGACAATTCTGATTCAAGATCAAGAATTGCATCAGCTTGTTTCTTGACCGTCTCCATCCGGCGTTCCATTAGCTCAATCTTAACTGTCGATTCTTGGGTCGCTTGATCTTTCGTCTTGAGACTGCGTACCAACCCTTGAATTTCGTCATTAAGCTGAGCCACTTTACGCTCAGCTTCTACGTTGATAGCCATGTTCGCTTTGATCTCGTCCACACGTGTTATCCATGGAGCTACGCCAGAGACTACATAAATAGTTAATCCGCTGTTTATTACAGGAGATGCAATCGTACGCTTGAAAACGTTCTCTGCTTCCATCACAAGGGGTAAGAGCTTAGCACCGTCCGCGATCAGTCGGCTGATGAAATCTCGGACGACACCCCAAACCGAGGCGCCTGGCTTCAAGTCCTTTGCTACGGTAGACGTGGCTATCTGCTTCACCAGGGCAAGAACAGTGTTCAGTTGGAACGGCGACTTGGCGCTGCGAGCGTCGCTCAAGTGTGGCATGATCTGTTGAGCCAGCTGCGTAGAGGTCGTCAAACTTTATTGTGCATCATTTGGCAAGAGTACATACAGAAATACCAAAGTTCACAAGTTCTGCAACGAAGTTGGTCAGGCCTTTCATCTGAGGCAAAAGATGAGATTTCAGTGCTGAGTTATCATGAGTAAGGTCTGCCATCCGCTTCGTGAGCTTTCTAGATAAAGGTATTTCATCAAACGTTTCCGTATCGTGGAGGAATAACTAACTTGGAGAGAGCTTTAGCACTATGGCACTGGTCGAGGAGTTTCTGAATAGGTGCAAATAACTCTTCTTCAATATCATATCCACCAAGCTCTGTCACGACGTCTGAAATACATGAATTCAATGAAAAATGCGCGTTTACATAACGTCCCACCTTCATCTTCCACGATACCGGTGACAGAGGTCTTGGTCAATCCGATTGATGCAGCAAACATGTCGAGATCGTGATCAAGCATCATAACATAACCCAATTCACGCTCCCCTAGGTCATGATCAAATCCTGCGAAATATGTTTCGGCAATATGATCAAACTGTGCCTGTATCCTGGTGGATGGTCAATTGCTGGAAATGGAACGTGTCAACACTAAGCTTACTTGACAATATCGCTGACACACTCCATCTCACGGAACTCATCTCGTCGAAGAAGGTTGATATGCGTGTCAATGCGTTTCTCCATTGGTGCGATTTCTGCATACAATCGTCCTATCGACAAGAAAGAGTCGACATCACAGCGACGGAGAATGGCTGAAAATCTCCTGCATAGTGTTGATAGGTTTGTAATGCGAGCACGCATCTGCGATTGGAAGTAAGGAGCGGAAAGACTGAATGTATAACGATGGACATACTTCACAAACTCCTACAAGTACTTCTGAGACGTTGCCGTTGAGAGAGTCTGGAAGATTATTGGCTTGCGCTACTACGTTATTAATAAGGTCGGCTTTGCATGCGAGGCGCTGGAAAAAGAGATAGCAATGCGTTGCATCGCTATCATTCTCCACATATATTTGGGGCAGATACGGCTACAAAGGAGTTAGAGGATGCAGGGAGCGACCATTCTCATCAACATACCTGTACTATGCTCACTAGTTCGCGAGCTTCCCTCGCTTCCAATTTCGTTAACTCAAAGTCAATGTTCCTCGCTTGATTCTTGGACGCTGAGGATTGTAACTTGAGATTGAGCGACATGATAGCAGCCGTCTGAGAAGCGGCGGTTGCAGATTCGGTTTGCGCTGTTTGTGTTTGTGCTCGTAGTGCCTCAAGTTCACTTTGTAGCTGTACGACCAATTCACGGAATTGTCCAATGGTGCCTTCCAGGTCTAGGATGGCATCTTCAAGTACCTCAACTTTGCGAACATATTCGCGGATGTGGGTCTCCTTAAACTCTAAAGTAACGATCGGTCCACTGCGAGAAAGAGGATTAGGTAATTCGTACCAATGTCTGCATTCAATTGCCTCTCTGTCTCAATATGGTTCTCCTCGAGTTCGTCGTTAAGTTCTTTAAGGGCTTCCAGATCTTCTATTGTAATGCGCATCTCCTCGATTTTCTGTGAAATAATGAGAATTAGAGAATCTGAGTCTGTTTGCAAACGCACTTCGCCCAATTCCAGATTGCGTTCAGTTAGTTGAACCAACATTTCCTCCGCTCCGAGTGCATCATCCAGCTGTAATTTAAGATCTTCGACTTGAACTTCTGCATTGGCCAACTTGACCAATGCTTCGTCATATTGTGCTAATGGAGCTGTCAGGTGGTTGATCAGATACATATTACAATAAGCACCTTGGAGTTCTTCAAATTCATTAATGTCTTTTTCCATTTCCATAATTCGCTTGCGTTGTTCCTGCTCAGTATCTGAAGATACATCTCGCAGCTTGATCAGGGCTTCCTTCAGACGCTCGTTCTGTTTATCGAGTTGGATGTATTCTAGGCTATTCTTGACATTCTCATTTTCCCCACTGTCTGTATCTGGGCCTATATATGCTGTGTTGGTCACAGACCATAATTCGATAATTTTGGTACTCACCGCCTCGCTTCAAAACATTCAGCTCGACTTGAAGTACTGCGAGCTTTTCCTTGACTTCTTCAAGTTCAGACTCTGCTAGTTCAGCTCTCTCTTCAGCAACTTCCTTGTCGAGCGTGGCCATTTCAAGTTGCTCCTGCGAATCGACTAGCCGGCTTTCCGCCAACTGCGACAGTTGTTGTGTATCAGCAAGTTCTCTGCGCGTATCAGTGAGCTCTGTTTGTGTTGCATTCAGCTTGGCCTGGAGTTTGGGACGGAGAGACACGAAGGTTTCTGCCTCGTTCAATCGAGACTCGAGTTCACGTATATGTCGCGCATCATCGGCTCTTTTCGTCTCGAGAACGCGTATCTTGGCGCGTAGCTCTTGAAGTTCTGGGTCGTCTTGAGAACGAGTCTGAATTGATAGTTAGAAAGCGAACTATTTTAATACTGGACTTTACCTGTGCGACCTGGATAGGGGACGAGGGCTGCGAGAGTCCGCTGCCTTGTACGGATAGAGTTTGGTTAGGGGATGGTGGAGGTATTCGTGGGCTGCTTTGGGATAACAAGGAAGGCAAAGGTGGAGGTGGCGAAGCCTGTCTAGGGGGTTGTATTGAAATTGGAGACTGTGTCCTTTTATGCGTTGGTGTAAATGATGCGAATGAGTGAGCAGGGATGCTGCGTGTAGATGGGGAAGGTGATGCTAAGATGGGTGATACTGGGGCGTCTGCAGATCTCATCGACAACGACTTGCGTGGCTGCGGTGGGATAGTAGGAATGCGTTTCGTAGGAGAAGGCTGGTTCGTCCTATTGATTCGAGAGATACCGGAGGGCGTCGTTTGAGCCTGTGTATGGGAGATAGCAGACGGGGTCATTTGCGCCTGTGCATGGGGTGTTGTTGGCTGCTTTGCTGGACTAGTTGGACGCGGGGATGTGCCAGATGAAGACGCATTGCTCCTGCTCGAGTTGGCGCGCAGAAGACTAGGGGTGCTTGGCGTACCCAAAGCCGGGCGAATGCCTGGAGCTGGCAGACGCTGTAGAGGCGGTCAGCATGGTGCTAGATGAATCCGATGAGAACGAACGGTCTGCCCCGCGTCAGATTCAAGGCCATACGTGGCCTTTATGAGCCCGGGGCGGACAAAGACGCCATAGTTCATCTTGCAGGCAAAGTATGGGATGCCGTTGACGGAGCCATCGTTCTTGCCGTTTGGCTCATAGAGCTCTGTGCCAACCCATACGCCTGTTGAGAAAGAGGTTTGGCCGACGAAACGGACGACACCACGGCCTTGAGGGATGTCAACGATGGTGTTGAGGGCGACGGGGAGGTCGGACATGATTCGGACGGGCGCACGCCGTGGGACCGTCAATGATACGCGTCCTCCCAGCCTTTAGGCTTTAACACCCATAGCGCCCTGCATTTCCTCAGATTCGTGCCGCTCAGACCCTGAACGATGTTTGGTCTTCGTGGTCAACATCGCAATGGCCCGCGCTTCGCCCCCGGTCAGTCTCATCCTGGTCTCGTGCGGTCGGGCTCAATCTTGCTCAGGTGCTGGTCCATGGACAACTTCTTCTGGCGGTCAAACACACAGCTCTGATTCCGATACCGAGCGCGACGGCCGTTCAACATCAAGATCCTCGCGCACTCGTCATTCCAGGGATCCGAATGGCGGGACAAGTTCAGAGCGAGATCCTCGTATCAACGGTTCGCTTGATACTCTCCCAGACCCCGCGCCTCCAATTCCCTACTGGTCTGCCAAGCGACACCTCACATGTGGCAATCCTACCCCAGGTCCATCTTATTCCCAAAAGACAGTACCATGGCGTGGCGCTGTTCCAGGAAAGCTCAAGACAGCAAACGCTGCACTGGTACTCTGCCTTAACATCGACGTAGACCCTCCAGATATAGTCAAGACCAATCCCTGCGCCGTGCTTGAGTGCTGGGTAGATCCGCACAGCATGCCTTCTCACAAAGCTCTGGAAGCCATCGGTTCCAATCTACAGCATCAGTTTGAGGGTCTCAGCCTCAAAATAGCGTATAAGCCTATCCTCGACCCGTCATTGGAAGATCTCCGTCGCTTTTGTCAAACCCTCCGCAAACAAGCGAAAGAGGAGGCTGTATTATTCTACTATAATGGTCATGGCGTTCCAAAACCAACTGCAAGTGGCGAACTCTGGTGCTTTAACAGGGACTATACACAATATATCCCCGTGTCACTGCAAGAGATTCAAGGTTGGCTAGGTTCCCCTGGTGTTTACATTTGGGATTGCTCTGCAGCCGGTCATCTGTTACACAATTTCAAAGTCTTTGCTGAACGACGTGACCAAGAAATTCATATGGCGTACGGCGGATGCCCGGAGGGTAACCAGCCTCTAATGAACTCGCTGCAGTTAGCTGCTTGCGCCGCGCACGAACAACTTCCGTCCTGCCCTGAATTGCCCGCAGATATCTTTACCTCGTGCCTAACGTCTCCCATCGACATTGCCCTTCGTTATTTCGTAATGAACCACCAGTTACCAAATAACATTACAGCGGATATGGTCATGCAACTCCCTGGTGATCTCAAGGACAGAAGAACGCCTTTGGGAGAGCTTAACTGGATTTTCACCGCAATTACAGATACAATTGCATGGACAACATTCCCTCGTGAACTTTTTACCCGGCTGTATCGCTGTGATCTTTTGATTGCATCACTGTTCCGGAATTTCCTACTCGCAGAACGCATCATGAAGAATTATCACTGTACTCCTCATACCTACCCTCCCCTCCCGCCAACGAACACTCATCCCTTGTGGGCTACCTGGGACCTAGCAGTGGATACCTGCCTACGCCAACTTCCTGATCTGCTCTTCAAAGGCACGGACAAGGCTGCTTCCAATGCGATGACGCCAATCGGCTCAAAGCCAGGTCGAATTGGTCAGAACGGACCAATCAATCGGCAGGAGCCTAACATCGGTCCAACAAAGGGTCCCAACGACAAACCATATGTTTATGTACCCAACAAGTTCTTTGCTGACCAGCTTACTGCGTTTGAAGTTTGGATTTCACGCGGTGGTTCGGCTCTGACTAGAAGAGGCCCACTGTCTTTACCTACAGTGGGAGACAAATATCCTGCGGAATACGCTGGTCGTAACGTGTTGGATGGATCTGATAGTCATCTCGTGCCGCGAAAACCTCCTGATCAGTTGCCAATCGTTCTTCAAGTCCTTCTCTCTCAACCACATCGGCTACGCGCTCTCATTCTACTTTCACAATTTGTCGATCTCGGCCCTTGGGCTGTTCATCTCGTTCTCACTATTGGCATTTTCCCATACATTTCCAAACTCCTTCAGGCTGCTGGTCAGGACCTCCGTCCTGTGCTCATATTTATCTGGGCGCGCATACTCGCTGTCGACCCGTCTGTGCAAGCCGATCTGTATAATACACAAGGATACAAATACTTTTCAGGTGTTCTTGGCATGAAAAATGATGACGTGCTACCAAATAGCTCTGAACATAAGGCAATGTGCTCCTTTATTTTGGCTGCCATTTCTCGCGACTTTCTACTAGGCCAATCAGCGTGCTGGCATGAACGAGTTTTCGATAGTTGCTACGACCGGCTTGATGAACCCGACTTTCTCCTGCGTCAATGGACAGCGCTTTGCATTGCTCAGATGTGGGCTGGGAACGACGAGATCAGGATCTACGGTGTTGATCGGGGTACACAAGATAAACTGATTACTATGCTATCAGATGACTCGGCGGAAGTCAGATCGGCGGCTTTATATGCTCTTGGAACTTTCATGGGCGCGAGGAGTAGTACTGCGGACTCTAATAAACAGGGCGGTGGAGGGTCAGGTACGATGCCTCACCTAGAAGAAAGGGATCACTTCAGAATGGAGGTAGCCGTCGCCACTGGCGCGACTCTCGCCATCAAAGATGACGCGAGTCCCATGGCAAGGAAGGAATTGCTGGTTTTAATTAGCTGTCTAGTCAAGGAATGGAGAGGTTACTTCGTCGTATGCGCTTGGTTGTATTGGGAGGAAGACCGCAGATGGCGATCAGGCACTCACCACAACCCGAATATGCACGACGAGGACATCACCAACCAAGCCATAACTGAATGGCTAGATGGCTTTGGTGAAGACGAGCAGCTGCGGGAAGAAAACCGCGTTCTTTTATCCTCTTTTTTTACCATCTTTGTCGTCCTTCTAGATCTCTCCGTTGATCCATACCATGAAGTTGCAACCAATGCCCAGACAATCGTTGACTATATCACGGCGCTTTTGCTGGAATCACCGTTCGCTCGCCTGGAAAGCTCAACTGTGGATCAGGCTCCGCTAATGCCTCCTGATCGGAAGACTAGCTCTCCAAAGAGTGATCTTCGCATCCGTTTATCGAATCTTCAACATTCACCGTCCTTGAGCCACACAGCTCTGCCTTCTCCCAGTATCACTTCCATTAGTGGTATTCCTCGGCCTGGCCTGATGCGCAGCGATACAATGTCCAGCACTATCTCAATGGGCGTCAGCAATACCATTCGCAGGACGTCGTCATTTGCCAACGCTCTCAAAGTCCTTGTTGATGGCATCGCATTCCCGTCCCATTCCGGATCAGGGGAAAACGCTGCAGGGCCACGCTCTGCCACCAGCTCGCACGCATCTGCTCGAACAGAGTATGTCGATGTCGTATCGCGACCGCCATCACCGAATCTGAACGTAGCTCAGTATGCTTCGCCGTACGCCCACTCCGAAACATCGCCATCGCGGCATGACTTTATCGAAGGAACGCAGCCTCGAGTTTCACCCTCCTCTGGTTCGTATCAAGAGCGGCATGGTCCTCAAACAGACTTTGATGCCTGTGAAGTTATGGAGGCTCTGATGGAGGAGGATATGGAGAGATTGAGGGCTCGCAGGCGCGCCGGTATTCATCCTAGGCGCCATGCAAACCTAAGCGGTGGAGTGCCCAGCCCTAGCAACAGTACTTTCTCCGTGGATTCGGGCGGTAGCAGTGTTGTCCTTGGACTTGGCACGGGTTTGGGTATAAGGGACATTTTGCCCCTCAAAAGCACGTTCTTTGACTGGTGCTGTGAGTACTTCAAGGAGCCTCAGATGAGAGTACGCAATGCATTCGCTTTCCTGTTGAAAGTAGCAAAACTGACGTTGAAAATGCAGCAAGCCGAGGCTGACGAACCCGGAAGCGTGCAGTACAATTATCAAGTGTGGCGGCAACAAAGGAACGAACAAGTGATTTCGGATACCCAAGCCCAAGCACCTCTAGCGGGTCAGTGCCACTGACCTCATCCATTGCGCGGCTAAATAAAGTGACGACAGAACATTGTAGATGGGATAAACAGGTTGCGACGTTGCAGATAAATGGCTGCCCTCTCACGATGGCCTTCCATTCATACGATCATCATTTAGTTGTTGCCAATGAGCATGATATGATTAGGTATGTCTGGTCCAGTTCGTCACGAACATAGTGGTTAACAAATGTTCCAGCGTGTGGGATTGGGCGCAACGTACGCGGTTGAACTACTTCTGCAATGGTAATCCTTCGGGTACCAGCATTACCTCGCTACATATCATCAACCAGGACGTGGGAGGCATCATTGTGACCGGTTCTTGTAAGATCTTCTCTTCGAATGATCGAGGGCCGTGGTGTTGAGTTGTACTTTTTAGCCGAGGGCATTGTGCGATTGTACAGAAATTTCGACTCATGCATGAACCAGGGACCCGTCCAGATGGTTAGCGCCTTCCGGGGTCTGAACGAAGTCTTGCAAATGAGGCAAGGAGGCGGCATGGTGATGGACTGGAAGCAAGCTGCGGGGGTATTGTTGGTTGGCGGCGATGCGCGTGTCATCAAGGCCTGGGATGCCCAAACCGAGACTCAAGGCCTGGTGCGTGTCCACCAGATCAGCGAGATCATCAATCGGGACTCAACGTTCAATATGTAGGATTTGGAGACCAGCTCGGATAGCCCTGTGACCTCCATTTCGTCTGACCCTGGGCCATCACAAACCTTCCTTGCTGGTTTTGCTGATGGAACAGTCAAGATGTTCGATCGCCGTCTGGAAGAGGACTCAATTGTTCGTTCGTACTCCGAACATACAGCCTGGATACAGAACGTTCGGTGGCATCCGACTTACAGTGCGCAGTACCTTTCTGCAAGGTAAGTAAGTTCCAGGTCTATACGGCGATAAGAATTATATCATCTCGGATACGCAGCTTGGATGGCCAAGTGAAACTGTTCGATATTCGGGCAGGGGAGTCGCCTATGCATACGTGGAATCCTATCCCACATGGAACGACAGTGGCGGCCTTTGATGTGCACGCTTTAACGCCTGTCTTTGGGATGTGAGTAATGATCACCTAAGAGGTGCACCATGGACTGATCCCGATATCAAAGTACCACAGCCGTATCACCGTTGAATTGGAGGACACAGAAGACAATGATTCAGTCCATCAATAGATTAACACCACTTTCATCATTCAACGTGTCGAGTGGTCTGTTGTATGCACCAAGCAGCCGGGCACTGCCGTCGCCATATATACCTCGATCCAGCTCTTTTGTATTCCATCCAAGTGAAATGCTGTACGGTATGGGTGAGCCGGATGGGACAGGTGAGTTGTTTGTAGAGTTGATAAGCTGTGTACTGACGCAGAAGGCAAGTGAGAATATTTGGGTGCAAGTTGACGCCTCCGTCGCAAACGCCGTTGGTTGTATCATAGATATATCATATTTTTTACTCTGCTGTTGCTTTGATATGAATTGGATAATTTCAATCTTGTCAGCCTTGTTTGACCTGAGGCCTGAGTGATTTGTGACCAAACACGCCGCACCCCGACCGCTCAGCCACAATTTGGCCTGCCACGCCACCCAGAGACCACTTTCAGACGTTCATATGAGACAATAAATTCCCTGCAAACGGTGTATAAATTCTGTTGGGACCATGGTCAAAGTCAATCCACATGGATCAGTGAGTGTCCTGAGATTCGTGCCAGTCTCGTCCATTTAGTCGCACAACCTTTTCCGATCATTTCTTGGGTTTATCCTTTACAACTTACCCAATGCACTCGATTAGACGGACGTCAGTAAAGACAGTCCGAGCAAGAAGAAATCGACCGCCAGGGCGAAAAAAACAGCGCCGATCACCGGCGTCTGGCCTTGTAAAATAAATGGCTGTAATAAAGAATTCGCCCGTGAGGCCGACTTGAAGAGACACCAAAGAACGACGAGATTACATTCGCTTCCGAACTTGTTGGTCATCTTGACTTATTTTACGCTCTTTCAAGCTACTGATGGTGATGCGATAGTTCCTGCCCACAGTGTGAAGCTACTTTTACTCGGGCAAGTGAATTATTTCCCCCTTGCGTGCGTCACTGGACTCATCACGGCTCTCGTGTTACAGCCCGACGCCCTAAGAAGGCACCAAAAATCCAGGTATGTATCAACCGAATATCGTGGTAAAGTGATAAGCTACCATGGTGGACAGACATAATGGAGTAGTCGCTGACAACAAACGCGAGAACAAAGACCAAGACGATGACGCTGATGAACCTCGATCCTCAGAATCACCAAGTGGAAGCCGGAGCGCGAGTGCCACTCCATCCTCAAAGGGGAAGGAACGGGCGGACGCTGGGCAGAAATATTACCGCTCTCACACAGGAACGCGTATGTCGACCGTCTTATCTCCTCGCCCTCAAAGGATGCTCACCCGCCATAGCGTATGTGCCATCCCGACCTGTCATGAATCCTCAATACGATCAAGTCGCTTTACCCACGTCCGCAACGAGGCTTAATAGCTCACCTAATTGGTCTTATTCCCATCCATGGCCCGAGCACTATAATCTGCCACCTATCGGCTATCCCCAAACGCCTATGTATTATACCCCATCCCCTCATTACCGCATAGATGGCCCACCACCTATGCTTCATCCCGTTTCCCAAATACCTTCCCAATCAAAATCCAAGAGCCAGGAATCCAGCAGCCGCACGACACTAATCAACCATTCATCAACATCATACACCAGCTCAGAACGTACTACAAATGAGCAAGGGGATGCTAGCATCGCTAGCTCGCCGAGCACGAGCAGTGGAGCCCAAATAATTGATCCCTCTCTTGAGGAGAATGAGACGACAGATTCAGGCAGACTTACAGAAGAGCAAGTCCAGGCAATATCCATTGAGATCACACAAGCCGCCATGAAAGCTGTTCTGGAGTCTGTCAAGCAAGAGACTGAGGCCCGTGCGTCTCGATCGTCTGCCGCCGTCAAGGGGAATAGCCGCGGAAATACCAAGCATCTGTATGACGATAGGGAGCCAAGATCAAACACATTCCGTTCACTCAGGCCTACCATTGCCGACCTGACCAGAGACCTTGATAGTAGCCAGGGATCGGAGAAGCGGGATATGGATATTGATGACCATCTGGACAGCGACACTGCAGACACACGGGAACAGATCAACGATTATGGTCCGATCACCAGATCTACGGATGAGTCGCACCTGTTGGATGACGATGAAGATGCAATGCTTAGTCCAGGTAAGATTTCCACAACTAGTAAACAGACTGAACATCTTACCTGTTGTACAGGAGAATGGCTTACACAGGCGAGTACTGTTTTGCGTATTGCTGCAACACTCGGAATGAACTCATTCGCTTTCCAGGAATCCCCCACTTCTTCGCCTGCATGAAATCGACTTAGAGATGCAGAGATAGTGTTGCTGTGTTAGTAAGTTTGGATTAAGGCATGCTTTAATCCGTCTAGCGGGTCATTTGATTATGATCAGCAGAGGACATTGTACAGGGACAGTGTATTTATAATAGGGTGTCATGTCAAACGTACTTAATGGGGCGAAATTTACTGGTATTTGAATGGATGTAGTGCTCGGACCTCAAGCTCATCCTAACTGCTGCTAAGATGAAGATACACGGCTTTTTCAATCGCGGTGAACTACATTCGAAAGGTATTTCAACAGGAAGGGAATACCTTGCTTCTCTTCCTATGCGACGTGCGAGCTTGCGAATGCAGATGATTCATGCTTGGTATCTCATTGAGACTTACAAAACATATCGACATAGATACTTCATCGTACTACTCAGATATCGAGCTAGGACCAGCCCATGCTCTGCCACGCGTCGCGTACAGCCTGCAGCATCGCCTCTTTCTTGTTATTTCCGCACCCAGTACCCTTCACTTCGTTATTTACTAGACATTTATCATCTAATATGAGACTCATAAGAGGCTACGATTCAAATTACTCACGCATACAGTTCATTTTCCAGTTGGGCATGTGAGGATCACCAGTCGTTTCGTACGTCCATGATATCTTATAACGCTGCTTTGTAGCAGTTTCATTGAAGGCAGCCACTGTCACGTATTCCAGCGGCACAGGGAGGCTCTCGGTTGCCGCAAAGAGACTTGAGTGATTCTGAAGAGAGATTGTGGGAGAAATTGGTGATAGTACTTGTGGTACAGGTTGGGGCGAGTTAACGCTGGCACCGGGAGCATCCCAACCCATAGCGTTCCACGCCTCACGAACTGCCCTTTCCTTGGCCTCTTTTTGCTTGGAAGCTAAGCCAGCTCCCTTCTCTACACCATCAACTAGATGCCCCGGTCAGCTCGAGAGCGATGGATGTTATTTCTTACTCACCGAGACATCTGATGGTCCAGATTAGGCGATGAGCCTCGCCGGAATGGTTAGCCTCAAAAGTTACGGCGTGGCCTCGTTTCTGAGCGTATTCGTTGAAGATAGATAGGGTGATTCGGTCCGATGATGTACTGCCATTTCCGGTGTTCGGAGGGGGACTATAGGGGGGGAGGGGCGGAGGGGTTTGGGCTGGGGGAGGTGCTGTCGGAGGCGCCGGCGGAAATGGTGTAGTTACTGACGGCTCAGTCAGACCATTATCTAGCGGGCTGTATGGCACCTCTCCATCTGGATCGATCAGGCGCGACACCCATCGCTGAACGCCCGATATACTACTCTGTTCGTAAAGCGCACCAATATAAACATTGAGAAAGTCTCGACAATCCTGCAGTAGAACGTTGGTTAGTGATACTCAAACTCAAATACAGTCAAATATGAATGGACCTTAAGGTCGATTTCACCATACTCTGCAGTGCGCATCAATTTCGACTGAAGTTGGTATTTCTCTATGCATGCTTGCAACAGCTCATCCGACAGGGATTGATCCTTCTTTTCCTAATCACTTGAATATTGTGGTGCATCAAAGTGGTGGAGTATACGTACTTGTAACTCCTGCAGCGAAACGGATTTTTCGTACCAGTGGCGGACAATCGCAAGATTCAATAGCATCTCGCCCAGAAATGCCATTCGGTGGGAAGCATCCTCCTCCCTGCGAATCGACGAGTGAGTAAAGACTTCGAGAGAACTTTCGCCTTCAACTTCGAGTGGAGGGAGATTGAAATTCATAGTTTATCTAATTGATCAAGCAGCGGAAGGTTGCTTAAATCTTCAAATTGGCGCCCGAGCGATACTAGAATTGGATAGTCCCACCATCACTCTGGCTAACCAGCGGAAGTACGATGAAACTGCGGACAGGAAACGTGTTGGTCATGGTACTGAAGAGTTAAACTTAAGGTATACTGCGCAAATGCACGTTCACTGCGTAAACCACACAAGCGGAAACTAGTTTATCAAGGCAGAAACTGACGTTTGTAACATTGTCTGCGATGACGATAGTTCTCCTGGTATGTGATTTAGCAGGGACATTCAAAGCATTAAATTATCTCCCAGTCCACATCCAGCTTCAAACTTCAAACTCTTCGACATTATCCGACTCCGTGAACTGCGGCGCAGCGCCATGTGCTGAGGGATCAGTATTCAATAGCAGTGGAATAAGGATGGCCAGCAAATCTCGCCTGTTGAATTTTGAAAGTTCTATACTGTATATGCGCAGCTCGTCTGAAGGCGTACTTCCGCGTTTGATTTTGTGGGGGGTTCAAACTTTCAGGGTCAGGTTCTCGCTTAACTGTCGCTTTTTCTCCTCAGTTTTATCGTCTTCCTCGTCATCGCGGAAGCGGGACTCACTCTCACAGAAAGTTATAAAAGCCTAGTAGCTGTGCCAACTTTTGACTTCCTTTAACCTGAGCATAAATTTTCTCCACAGTAGGACCAAAGACCAGAGTCGTTCCGCTATCGATTATCGTGACGGGTCAACTCACCGATGGAAACAGGTCTAGTCCATTCGTTGCCTTGTTGTTTGACAAGCGGTTCCGCACCGTCTCTGGCCGCGGATTCGGTGGTCGACTCAACAAGCTATGGAGGGCCAATCAAGAAGAGAACTTTCGCGAAAATCGTCACGTACTTTTGGCAATTCACCTCCAGCGATGCTGCCCTGAGTTGTATTGTGTATTGTCTTCTGAAAGTGGGAAGAAACGCTGTCTATGATCGCGTCTCCACATGCTTTGACAAAGGATAGTCCTGCGCCTATGGAGGGTTGAATGGGGTCTCTATTGTCCCAGAACTGCAAAAAGCGTGTGGCCCCGATAGCTCGCGTCCCTCAGAGAGTGCGGGCAATGGTTTTTGAACTTCGTGACCAGGTGACTAAGATCCTGGTTGTTGGGTTGTCCTAGTCTTCGACTCGGTTGTCGACGGCCTCGTTATCTTCTGTCCCTATGTGGCTGGGGCACCACGAGATCGTGATGCGATTGGTGCCGTTCTGTTGTAGTCATATGCGTAGATTATATATAATTAGTCACGGAAGGCCGCCTTGGTCGCCGCGAGGACGTTATTCTTGAAATGATCTGAGAAGGGGACGGGGAGCCCGTTCCATCGGTTCCATCTGTCCGAAGGAATACCAAAGGTATATTGAATTGACTTCTGAGAGTATAAACCAGATTCGGTTGACCAATGCCATACTGGGTGTATAAATGATGGGCCAAGCGCGACTGCCTACATTTCCAAGCAAACGTACGTTGTTCGGCTTGCTAATAAACAGTTACTCCGTGGCTAGGAACACGCCATACGCGACAGGCAGGATAAACATCTAAGTACAGTCAACTGCCAATCGTTGCGAAGAAGACCTGGTAGACATGAATGATATCTTACCAAAGGTTGCTTCGAGAGGACAATACAATTTTTCCAACAGAACGCTCGAAATTGCACATGACTGGTAATGCGTTGATCCGAGTAAAGAGCTCAGGCGCCCACATGGCGGCGACTTGATTATGATGCGAGGACGCTGTGACATCAATTACAACCATGCACGCAGCGATATCCGCCAAGGTCTGTAAAGCCACATAGATGTTAATGAACCAACATTTTCTTGCCCAGAAGCAAGAAGCGCGCATGGCCGCGTTACAAGCAGAAATAGAAGACCTGCAGAAGCGGTTGGGGTCTGCAACCTTTTTCTCCTCACTGCACCCACTTTGACGCTTTAGATTCAAAGAGAAGGAGTGGACGCGGAGCTAATCGTCAAAAGACACATCAACCTACTACATCATTACAACGAGGCTAAAGACGCGACCCAGGTGCGTGAATACGTGTATTCGCATGCGCCCTTGGCACCATTTATGCTTCATAGATCCTGATTGCGAGGGTATAGTTGTAACTAATAATTCAAGTTCAGAACTAACGTTCTTGTCGAAAGCTCGCCGCTATCAAGCAAACGACAGTCAAACAAATCCACACCGATCTGGATTTGAAAGACATCGACTAGTGATTGATGCTACTGGAGAGTTCGTAGCATAGAACCAACTGGTACCGCAACCAGCCCACATGTCGATAATATTGAATGCATTCTCGCAATTCATAGGCAATATTCTGACAGGAACGTGAATATCATCCGTTGAACCTATCCCGAAATTGCCGTATTCGTTCCAACCCCAAACCTCCGTTTCATGATGTCCGGCTTTAGTTACAAGAAGATATAAGATACGTTCACTTCCAAGCCCATTAGCAGTATCTGGGAACTCCAGTGACTTTGTTCTATGGATCTATGCGGCCAGGCTGGCCGCGAGTAAGCATATCCATCATTGCAATGACATCCGTTCATTGCCAGGTACATGCCACGTAACGGACGGTGGTCAACTCTATCGTTGATGGCCTTCAAAAACCTCAGTTCCTCGCAAGCCTTGATGCAGAAGCAATCAATGCAGCGCGCTCGATTCCACCAGGAAGCATTGACACGTCTCAGCAAGAGGTAAATGATGTTCTGTTGTTTACCCCGATCTTCCATCTGAGCCTTCTGCTTCTCCTGTCACAATTGAAGGCGGGCTGCCGAATGGTGAGGATTTCTTCGTCCTGGTCGGACTCCCTGATTCAGGAAAATCGCGGCTTTCGAATTCCTTGATTGTTCGCAACCCGGTAGGTTGGATTTGCATATCACAGGAAGCCGATCATCGTGTGAGGCGATGATTGAGAGGGCGCCTCGTGGACGGCGTGTCCTGCTCGACAGCTGCAATTCAGCCGCATCTGACAGGAGAGAATGGCTGGAACTGGCATCAAATCGGTGTTCAGCACCTGGTAATGATTGTCTATCGCTCAAAGACGCGCTTCCAAATCGGAACTGATATAAAATCTATAGACAAGACCTGAAGAATTTTCACGACTCCTCGCTATGCACGGTTTGGCATAAATTCCTCTTTGGCGTTTCTTGTACTCTTTCAAGTCGGGTTTGGCAAATATCTGTTCATGGCGTAATAATTGATGCATGGGAGCAACTTGGCTAGTATCAACGGTTATTGTCCAAGTTTTTCCGCGGTGACCCAGGTACACGAAAATACGGAGCATGCTGCTACGGTCAATAGCATTGGTTCGGTCGTTGCTCTATTTCCTAGAATGTTCTAACGTGGCATCAACGTGGACAAGGTAAAACGAAACGATGAATCAATTAACGGAGAAATCTGGCACTTTGCTAGGCTAAGCATGATTAGCAACGTAAAAGCCCAGTGAGAAATAATTGTTGTGTTAAAATCAAATATAATACTTCCGTAATCTTGGCGATCACGATCGTCGCTATCCAGGTTCGGAAACCAACCAAACACGAATTTTCTCCAAAAGAAAAGAAGGCCAAGACATGGAACATTCTTTGTACTTTATGGGGCTTCGTCAAGTAGCTGATAAGACGAAGCCGGAAGTGGGATTCAATTCACCTTACATTGGAAAGGGGATTTGAGATAATCATCTGTCCCACTCAATTCAATATGGATGCGCATCGGGTCATGATATTCTGGGAAGACATACAGAACCATGATGTGATTCGGCCCGGTTGTGCTACGCGACAGAATATGGGGATGTAGAAGATGAATCCGTGGAAGAAACGGCCGAAAATCTGCGGGTCGCGGAATAATCAGTTATAGGGAGCAGGAAGACAACGCAGCGCTTTGTTCTGAATGCAATGGATCGACCTTGAAGGTGAGGCTTAATTTAGGATCGCACAGGCGCCGATAATGCACCACCATTTTAATTCACACCTTACGTTTGTTCCCGATTCGTAACAGAAGGTATTAGTTGTCTATTTTGTATCTAAAACTGGGATTTAACGCGTCAGTTAGGTTCTATTTCTTCGACGGTCTCGTAAAAGTCTTTGATAATCCTCTCGTGCGCCCCGCGTGGACCTTCATCCTATATCACGATGTATCAGGATATCAAAAATGTCAGTATATCGTGCTTTGGCTTACTGGGTTATTGCTGGCAACAGCTCTAACCACAATATATTTTCTTCCTGTGAGAATCGCTTCCGTAACATCCCCAAAAGTCTCGTTCTTCAACGACTCCAAGAATGTGTCACGCGAACCGGTTACGACGCCACCCGCCTCCTCAGCAATGACAATACCTGCACAGACATCCCACGGCCAGCAACCAATTTCCCTGGGCCAGTCATTCACGTTGCAGAGATCGGCGAATATCATCATACTCACCAGTAAATGTCCAATGCTCCTTGTGCAACCAGACAAAAATTCAGTGCGGCACTACCAAGCGAACGGAGGCTGTGAGCCATTTTCCCGCCAGCAACACCTTGATCGGCATCGCCAGCAAGCCTGGAAAAGGAGGATGCCTTTGTGGCTATGGCCTTATTTGATCTATGCGACCCCCACTCAACAGCTAGCTCGAATAAGCATGAATCTTATATACAGTAACAAGGAAAATACCAATCAAAGCATCATGTAGTGAGGGCAACGGTCTGATCGACGACGACAGCGGCAACCGCAAAGGTGATGCAGATTGTCTACCGCGCACCAAATATGATCCTCCCCCTTTGAGGCCAAAGTACTGAGTTTGTTATGCAAATGGCAACAAGGTAAAGCGTGAAAATAGGGACGCACAAGATGATCGAGGAACGGATTGTAAACTACCCCTAGTATAGGTCGCCGCTTGTAAATGAGACCTATGGAAATGCAACAATATGGGAAGCCATGAATAAAATTGGTTGTGCCATCTGTCCGGATTAGCTCTAATCGAAACAACGATCCTAATAACACACCGATCGGGTCTACGCAGAATGTAGGAGCATCAGTCAGAGCAGGGCGTACGCCTGCGGAGTACGATTCTTCTCCGATGCTGTTTATGAAAGTTGTGAATGGCAATGGACGGACGGATGCTGTAGTTGAACGAAATACACGCACAATCCGAAATCAGGGAACTTTGCTTTGAACTCGCCCTTGACAAACTCTTCGACTTTTACATCATATTCCGTGACCAGATCAACCGAATTCATCTTCTCCCCAACGCCAGACTGGCTGGACGCGATAGCATCGGATCCCTGAAGTATCAACGCACCCGCCTTGCGTGCGAGATCCTTTGAAAAATCTAGGATGGATTTGAGATCATCGAAAGTCAATTCCTGGGTATCCATGATGGAGTAGGACCTTTCGGAGACTGATAAGATTAGATCAAAAAAGCAGGCCGTATTCCCACGGCATACGCGTCTGCTCTTCCCTTCCAAGCATGTTCTTGACGCGTTCAGAGTACGGTACGGCACCAGTTCTCGGTCGCGTGGTCGCACTTGGACTAACATGCTTTTAAGATCGTGGTGTCAACACCTTTTCACCTGAAGGACGTTTGTTCCAAGGTGCATAACTCTACAACTCGCTTATTCTATAGAATACTAGGGTAGCTCATTCCCATCGCTCTGCAGTTGAATATGCTATAGAAGCCATCAAGGTGTTTAACCAAAATCCAATGACATCCATCGATGCCTTCTTGACATGCTGTACTTTTTTCTTTTTCAGCTAGGATCTACGGCCGTCGGCATCCGCACACGCGAAGGGGTAGTCCTCGGCGTCGAGAAACGTGTCCAATCTCCTCTCCTCGAATCAAGTTCGATAGAAAAGATCATGGAAATCGACAAGCACCTGGGCTGTGCCATGTCTGGCCTAGTGGCCGACGCCAGAACTATGATTGACCATGCCCGTGTGACAGCACAAAACCATTCCTTCACGTATGATGAACGCATCAAGGTAGAGAGCGCTACACAGGCAGTTTGCGATCTTGCCCTGCGGTTTGGTGAAAGTGTGCATGACGAAGAGGCGATGATGAGTAGACCGTTTGGTGTAGCATTATTGATTGCAGGTATAGATGAACTTGGACCACAACTGTGAGTATGATTACCCAATGTCTGATATAATGCACACCTAGAGTGTTCCAGGTTCCATACGGATCCATCAGGAACATTTATGCGTTATGAGGCCAAAGCTATCGGATCAGGGTCAGAAGCTGCACAAAGTGAACTGCAGGACAAATGGTACAAGGTTAATCAAAAGCCATATTTCGTCCTGTCGTGTACTGATAATATCTTACAGCAAATGACACTGAGAGAAGCACAAATATTGACCCTGCGAGTTTTGAAGCAAGTAATGGAGGAAAAGCTTGACCAACACAACGTTCAACTCGCACAGGTGAGGCAATGACCAAGCCTGTATGCTCTTCTAAACATCGTCGTTGTTTTCAGGTAACAAAAGATAAAGGCTTTGAAATCTTAGATGAAGTTAAACTGAAGGATGTGATCGACGAAATGTGATATCTCTCATTGTACAGTACATGGATCAATCGACTTTGAATTCCCTAAATCGCGTGATACATGTGGTGTCTTTCTAGTCTATGTCAGGCTATCCTGGGGTAGTAGAAGCGTTAGCATCAAGTCGCAGCATATGAATTCATAGGTAATACCTCGCAATGCACTCGATCTCTATGAGTGCGTCTTTCGGCAGTCTTGCAACCTCGACAGCCGCCCTTGCAGGTTTGTGATCACCAAAGAACTTGCCATAGATGCCATTGACGACACCAAAATCATTCATGTCCTTGAGGAACACCTGCAAATGTTCATCTCAAACTTGCCCAAGGGACCACACCCTCAGGCACATACAGTAACCTTGATGACTTTGCCCAAACTTGACCCGCCTGCCTCTACGACGGCTTTGAGGTTTCTCAATGTTTGCTCAGTCTGCCCTTCAACGCCGCCCTGCACGATCTGCCCTGTCGTAGCGTCGAGAGCGATGCATCCGGATAAGAAAAGTAGATCGCCAGATTTGATCGCTTGTGAGTAAGGTCCAATCGCTGCTGGTGCAGCTGCAATCAGAATGTCATTAGCTACTAGTCCAGTGTCAGACAGCGTCGGCGAGTCAGACCCACCGTTAGTTGAAACGGGTGTAAGCCCTGGATCTGTTGTTATAGCGCTAGACATTGTCCTCGCTGAATGGTAAGAATCAGAGTATGAAGTTTGCCCGAAAATAAAATGGTGACAACCTTGCCTAAATTGTAGCGTGCGCCGCCGCGCCGAAAACCCAACATGTAACTGGTACCCTCGGCGACATACGGGACGAGAGATACCTCTGAGTCCCGCTTGCTGGAACAGACTATGGGACCCACGGGCGACGTTGAACATTGGAGATCCGAGAACCCTGCGAGTCTGGACATACCAACCCGAAACTCGAATACCGTAATAGATAGGACAGGGACCAACTACCGTGCCCTTTCCTTCTTCCTCTGCGGCTCCCCTTCCTCCCCTTCGTCCTCCCCTCCTCCACTCTCGTCTAAATCCCTTTTCAATCCCTTCATTTTCTTCGTCTGGAGCTTGCTCAAATCTTGTTTTCCCAAATGGATGCGGCCTCTCAGGTTTCCCATTTCGTCCACATCCATATTCTTCTTTTTTTTCCCCAGCCCCTTTTCTACATCCTGCTTCTTCAGCTTTGGCCGTTTCATGGCCTGTTTCAGCATTTCCGGATCCGGATCTTGATGTCGTCTTAAAGATAAATCAAGGAAAGGACCCATCGGTGTGAGTTCTGCTCGTGGAGTCTTCACTCCAGAAGCGACCATTTTAATCATGTATGTCCGAATGTGGACTTTGGGTAGTTCTTCTTTTGAATCTTGTGCCATAGCGGTATTCAGCGAACCAGGTGTCGGCCCTAACGAAACACTGATAACATACTCGATACCAGAGAGACATATCGCGTCGATGACTTCTGCATTGAAAAAGTCCAGAAGCATCGACTTGAGTTGCATAAATCGAGGATGAGAATCAAATAGATCCGAAGCGAAATGCATCAGTGGTTTATGCCCAGGCGTTGCTTTTGGTGTCTGCACGACGACCATGTCAATCGCCATCACACATGAAGAGTGCATATAACCCACCTCGAAGTCGGCCATACTCACAAATTTGTCCACAGCAACTTCGATCATATCGAGCATCCTCCCGTCGTACAATCGAATAAACGACAATCCGTGTGGCCGTTTCTTCGAAGAATGACCAAAGAGAAATAATGAAGCATCATTTTTCGCCGCCCAGAATTCTATAGAAGACAGCGAATTCGAGCGGTCATCAAATGGATGTATAGCATTCCTTTTCGAAAACGATATCGCATGCGGCCGTTTCAGAGCCATCTAGGGGGTTTTGATATCTCAGAGACTCGAACAAAATGAGACGATTGGAAACTATTGCTGACCAACTCCTTCATGACGCCGTTCAGCAGCTCACCAACGTGCGTCCCTTTGACAAAGATCGCAGTTCGTGGATCCTCGACTTCTTTGGGCGCGCGGCCCTCCAAAGCCCTTTTGGATCGAGCATTTTTGGGTTTCCTAAGACACGGTTCAGCAGCTTTTCAGCAACGAAAGGCAAGGCCTACACAATCCGTAGCATATTCAGTTGCTCGAAAAGAGTGCGTCATCACGTGGTGACGAATGTGATCATGTGATCAGTCCCACCCGTCGCGATAGCTACATTCTAATTATAGAATCTATGTAAGGTGCTCGAAAATACTCGAGCCATGGGAATGAGGTGCTGTATTAAAATGGATATGATGTAACAAACGGCCAATGAAACACAGGTATAGTATTAGCGTGTAAACATTTCAGGATGACAATTGCCAATCGTGTTCAAATGTATCAGAGATTGCAATTAGAGGCCAGTGTGAGAGGTTGCAGTACGAAATATTGATAAAAATACAGCAGTGAGCACTTTAATCGCGCCAGAGTAAAATAATTCAAACGAGTTTCATGGTGCTGAGATTGATTCTGACGATGATGTCTTGTACTACGAAAAGTAGGTTCATTGTCGTTTGAATAAACAAGAACATAGGCATACCAGAGGCGATGATCTTGGCTGTTACTCGTGTGTCGGTTACTGATGTAAAGTGTACTGGACGTTGTGTTAGTCATTGTGAAGACACATAAATTGGAATGTACACACCGTATGGTTTACGCTCGTGGTTTGGAGAATGAGCCTGATGTACAGCGCTGAACTTGCTCCAAAAATCTATATAAAAAATGCGAAGTTCCGTGAAATGCACTCGGATCCGTCGGACGCAACGCACATTTTGAGACGGTGTTATAATCGTTGGGCCTATCGCCATACGCAGGAATATACTGATTAACCTTCACCCCTGCAGACAGTTTTGCCTTTGTTATCAGAGTCAACATCAAAGTCAAACGTTCGTGAACGCAAAAGCATAACCTGGAGAAGATCACATTTATTTAGAAATAGCACAAAGTTGACGTTGGTAAGAAGCTTGTTGGATACGACCGATCTCCATAATTGTAGCGAATCGTCAAATCGATTAATGCGAGGATCCTGAGTTGGGATCTGTCAGCTGCCCTCGTGAAGGCTCTGTTTCGCTACCTCTTCAAGCACCTGTCATGAAAGAAGTCAGGGAAAGAGAGAAAATCCATTACGTTGTATCTAACCTTGTCAAATGCGGATATGGGTGCAAGGAAAATAATGGCATTGACTATGTCAATTGAAAGAATGAGAGGACATAGATGGATAATCAAAGGCTTACCGTCTTCAAAATAAGGTATCCATGCTTGGCGCTGACCTTGGGAGCCTCCGACGTCATACAATTTCCATATTACGTTTGTCCCGTGGGTACGAACGCGGAACGTGTGTTCGGTTATGCCGGTTGTTTTCAGCCTTGCTTTTAATACATCCGCTGCCACTTGTGAGCCTAATGGTAGTTGAAGCACTGCTATGGCATTTACCATCAGTTGGTATATACTTCTTAGCCGTGATCCTGAGAATCTCATCCAAGAAACTACAGCACAGTTATTGTATATCAGGTATCACAAGAATCGCAGAAAACGAGCCACTTACAATCCACTAGTGTCCTCCAAGAATATTCCCTCCTCCTTGAGCCGCTGCCGAACGACTGGATCATGCCAGAGATCAAGCATGGCAGGGGCACACGCGTTAATGATGTGCACGGGATCTTCAGGATCTTCCCACCACCCTTCTATTTCCCCCGAGTGTGCATTTTTGGGGTTTTTTGAACGGTTGGCGAAAGCCATTGAAAAGGTTTGCTTCCAATTCTTTGACGTGTGAACGGTTACTTCCCTTTCTCCTGTATCACTTTGCGGAGACAACCGTTCCCTGGATGGGTGTTCCGGGATTGAAATGGCTGGCAGAGAGCGGCTGCAGGTTGTTGCATTCTCAGTAAGACTTTTTGTGGAGGGACCAGGATCTGAATAACGTTCCGCTTCATAGCTGGATTGAAAAAGATGTATTAAGCGCTCTTCGAGGGTGACCAGGGACTCGAGACGCCGCCTGTATGAGTCGAAAGTCGGCGCTTTAGTTTCGGACGGGGGCCGACCATTCGACGTGATTATAACCGAAGCAGCTTCCATCGATTCCAGATCATCAAGTTCATCTGACAGCGCATCGGTCTCCGGCGTAAGCACATCTAGGATCCTAATAGCGTGTCAATGAGGGATGTGTCGCAACTAAGCATCAAGATACCTCCTGATAGAGCGGACCAGATTCATGTAGATCACAGTGCGCCATGCCATTCGCTCCGCATGAAAAGTGGCTGGACTATGAAGTAGTTGGAATTCTGTCGCACAACGTTCGGGTCAGCTTTGGTCGGCAGAAGGTATTTATCGCTGCGTTAATGATCGGCCGGCAAATAGTTAATGGAACAATACTCTGTGCCCAGGAACAAGCCACAATCAACTAAAGCACCATTTAGATGACCAAGCATCATGGGGCTTAACGGACGCAAGATGCATATTTGCAGAGGAAAACGAACACTCACGTTTTAGTGTTGTACTCTTGCCGGATTCTGACTGGCCGAGGAGCAGGACATAAACATCGGCCCTTGACTTTTTCTTTTCTATACGCTCCTGACGAAGCATTTCGTCGATCTCGTGGCTTATTTTTCTTGCTTCGCTCTCCGCGCGCAGACGAAGTTCTCGTGCGGTATGCGACTCATTTTGCGGTGGAATCAGAGCAGTGGATAGAGGGTCTGAGGTGGACCTGCGTCGCGGATGCTCTGGAATATGCTTTCGCATGAGTTGAGAGAAGGAAAGAAAGGTACGAGATACACGACAATGGAACACCCATAAGGGTGCTTTGCCATAATACCTCGTGAGAAGAGCCACGTGCGATTTCATCATATCTGCTATACATCGATCTGCAGATCTTCCGGCATTCGCCTCCCGGTTCAATGTTCACTCCGCACGCAATGTACTCGTCCCTGCGCTGTCCCATCATTTGATAGTGATATTAAACCACAGTGAAACGCGCTTATGTTGCCATCTCTTTCTTCTCTTTCAGGTGTACTGCTGCTGCTGCCGTTCTTTGAATCTTCTCTCCTTCTACTTTCCGTATCGCAAATACGCTGCGAATGATCCTATCCGTCACAAATGCTCACGGGGCTCCAGCGAACTGTCCTCAAGACCTTGCCTGCCCTAGCCCGCGATATCCACTAGAAGGAGGTGCTGCCGCACCCACTGTCAAGAATGCTGCCGACCATCAGCACCATCCACGGCGCTTAGTTGCGTCCGGCGACCGTCGCACGCCCATGCTAGTTCGTGCCAATACATCAGCGCTCTCACGAAAATTACACCCTATTCAGGATGCTGATAAAGGTCACGCAGTAAGTCCCTATGATAATTGTAGTATGAACTGCAAACGAGAGCATGGCGAGGACACTGGTGACGACAACATTTTACATCCGAAAAATGTGGGCAAGGTGCGACGTGAGAATTTTAATTCAAGGCCTCAAGTTTAATCATTTAAAGGCATCATTGTGGCTGAATCAAGCCAAACGGAGCAAAGGAAGCAGTCGCCGCCTTGATGGCGTGGGCAGTGGCTTTCCAGTTCAAGATAATGTCAACGGGAGCGGTAGTGGAAACGAGAATAGCCCCCGTGACAAAGCGGACGGGGATCCTAATGGCTATATCAATGAGGATGGTCCTAAGGGCATCGCGGAGGGTGGTTCCAGCGGCAGTGCGAACGGAAGCAGCCCTGATGGCAATACGAACGGGAACAGCCCCACGAATGGAGATGCCGGCGCAGACCGCAACTCCTTTTGGACTTGGAATAGGAATAGTAATGACAATCACAATGGGAACCCCAACGGCAACGGTAACTCCAGCGACAATGGGGACGGGAGCGGGAACTCCAACGGTGATGGAACTCAGGGTGGTGGCAGTCCAGGCAGTGGTGGAACTGAGACTTCAGGCGGTGGTGGAACTGGGACTTCAAGCACTCCGAACGGCGCTGGAATCAGTACTTCAGCCACTCCAAGCGACGGCGGAACTAGGACTTTAACCACTCCAAGCGGTGGGACTAGAACTTTAACCACTCCAAGCGACGGTGGTACTAAGACTTCAAGCACTCCAAGCAACGGTGGAACTAGGACTGCAGGCACTGTTCCAAGCGGCGGTGGAACTAGGACTTCAGGCACTCCAAGCGGTGGTGTAGGAGATAGCAATGGATCAATGAGCCCAAGTCGCAGTTCTGTAGCGCTCGACGATTTCGGGTCAGCCAGTGGTATGGTCCTTAATAGCAATCCTAGTCCGACTCCCAGTAGTAGCGGTTCCAGCGGAAACGGCAAGGAAAGAACTTCAGATGGGCAAGTCAATTCAAATGGTACGTAAAAATCTTCAACAGTAGAATTTAGCATAAATGTTCAAACAGGCAACACCCCCAGCGTGACGAATCATGGAGCCGGTTCGCCGACTCCGGCTCGAGGGATAGTTACCGCATCGCAGACGGGATCCAACAAGGGCCACGGTGCCCACCCCGAACCGTAAGTAATGACCCCCATCGATTCAAAGTCTGACAGTGACTAGCTCGCTAAACAGTGGTTGGACCACCATTTCTTCTGTGTCCTCATTCACAAGTATTGGAATAACCACAATGACCTTCACAAGTGGTTCCTCTGTATTCACGACAACGAGGCCCACGACAACGACTGGTGTCACGACAATCAGTATCGCTACGGATCTGCCTGAAAAAACCCCTCAACATCATTCATCGTAAGTTTTTCTTCCCTGTTCCACGAAGCTAGCTAATGCTTATATTAGCGCCGGCACTATCGCCGGTACATTCCTTGGCTCTATATTCGGTCTGCTTTTGGTACTGGTATTATTCCTGTGCTACCGTCGCAAGCGGCAAAAGCAAAGAAGCGTTGGCTTCCTCTATTTAACCCCAGGCCCCGACACAAAGTTTACTGACCGTTTTCACGTCAATGCGCCTCTGAACACAAAGCCAAAACTTGCAAAGCGCAACATGTCGTCCGTTCAGATATCATCTCCTGTGTTGAATATTGAACTTTCGCATCAAGGCGTGCCATCGTCTAGGATCCCGGCTTCTGAGCCGCTGCCTAGGCAGAACATCGACATCAGTTCATCCACAGTAATGAAGGAGGTTCTAAATAGACCCGGCACGTCGTCGCTTCCATCGATCAGACTCCATTCGCTTCAAAATAAACCCGGACCACCTTCCAGAAATCTAGCTCACAAGCCAGTTACCGATACCGGCATATCTCAGCCGGACCTCACAGGGTTCGACATGATAACGTTTCCGTCTGTTCCTGCCTCAAATACCCTGCTGGATGTCAATCGATCGTCTCAAGATACAACTCGCGAGCGGCAGTTGAGACCAAGTATGAGCGGCTTAGATTTTTCTCATTTCTCTGCTGGCAGTGCTACAACCACTCAACCTAAAAATACCTCCACGGATATCCAAACGATCGAAAATCCTTTTGACGATATTTTCCAGATACAACTGTCGAGCATAATGGCCACCAGATGAAGTCACAGATTATCCAAGACATCCTCAAATCGCTCGGTTCGAGTGAGTTGACAGACATTGTTTGTTTCTTGGCTGACAGACTTTGCCCTTTAGCATGGGTTTGGCTTTGTCTGTTACTTTATTGTACATATACCCGGCCATTTGGAGCCACCAACACTCTTTACCCGATGCAGTCCTTTCTCTGTTACTTTATTGTATATCCAGCCCTTTTGGGCCACCAACACCGTGACTCTTTACTCGGGCACAACGTAACTTGGCAACAGCATTAGCCAGCTCGCTTAACTCTAGCAAGCGACCGGCATTTTTTGTATCAGGTATACGGATATGAAAAAACGTTGTTGGCAAAAGTTATGTGCCTGTCATAAGTAGTCCCACGGAACATGTTGAAAGCACAGAATTTCCTTAGCAATCTTAATGTGTTCCCACACTTTATTTACATCAAATTTAATAATGTTCCTGAGCGCGTACGTCAGGAACCTTAATTCATCGGACGACTTCGATCTGCGGTCATTCGACAAGTACCAAGGTCTCCGTCTATGTCTTGTGACAGCTACGAAATTTTTGAAAATGTATGTTGTTCTCTTGGAGTTCACTATATGCCACCATTACTGAACTAATACTGACGAAGGAGGCAAAGAGGACTAGGATGATGACGACGAACAGTTCATCCCACGAGAATGGTACACTAGACGTGAATACTATTGAAAGGAGTAACTAAAGGGTCGGCGCTTGCAAATGTGTCGACAGCTGCCCACGGACCCCAGGGGATGTGAAGCATGCTATTATACTAACGGTGACACAACACGAGTCGTGGTACAGCCAGTCGTCAACAGCCAAAGCCGCCCAGTATTCAATAAACTGCTGCATGCGGGAAACAAATACATCTGCGCCCCGCTAGTTAGCGTATCTGCCACAATGAGCAATCAAATCTTGCCGACGTGTACAATATAACCGGTTCAAAACCGAATAGAGTAGCCCTGAAGAAAACAGAAGCAAGACAACGGTGAAAGTTTGATGCCTTGAAATAACAAAAAATTAATGTTCCAGTCATTGTTTCATGATAGTTTGTGCAAGAATCAAGTGTCGATTTTGAAACAAAAACGTCACTCATTTATTGTCTGCTACAATATAGAAAATTTAGACCCGTATGACACACTTCAAGAAGACGACGGTGAACCATCATTGTCGGGAACTGCCACTGTCTCCGTAGCAGGGATCCTGGGTGCCATTCCTACACGACGTCTGGCGTCCATGTAGCAGTCTGCGGCAGTGACAATGGCAATTATGAAAGCCATGTACATAAATGCCGTGTGCCACTCTGGTACCTGGTGAGGGCCCAGTATCATTGCAACCAGGTCGCACGTCAGACATATGCCCAGAGTAGGATCGGGGCCAGAAGCAAGCGTCTGTAGCAGGATATTTCGTGTGATATTATATGACGACGATCTGTCCACGTACCAAAAGCAGGAAGAAAATGGTGGTCTGCAATTTCTCAGAAAAAGCGGGTGCGGTTGTTTTCTATTCAGCGTGAGTCGATGATTAAATTCGTGGTCAATGTGACCTACGTCAACGATTCCCCAAGTCTTCCACATGTACAGAATAGCTATACCCGTCGATGTTTTGGAAAGTATATGCGTGCGAACGTTCCCGTTTTCTTGTGGCACATTGTACAAAGAGTGCAAGAGTGCGTAGACAGCATAAAGTTGAACTGATGTGTTGACTATCAGCGTCACCTGACAGGCGGCATATCTCTCCCATGACCAGAAGTAGCTCCAGACGGCTGTACTGAACGTTAGTGACTCTATTTGCGAAAGGCGGAAAACCATACATAGACAAATGTTGCTGAGAACGAAGATAGGGGAATATGCAAGTTGTGTAGCGTCGATATCAAAAGGACCAGCCACTTGCGTAGCGTCAGACGCCTTGTCCGAATCGTCCTCGTCCGACAAGAGTGAAATAGAAGCCGGCTCCTGGACCTCGCGTGGAAAGAGTTGCATTAGCCAGTACACCTGTAATATTGATTGGCCAGCGACGAATAGTATGAAAATATAGGGTTGTGGACCGTAGGCAATATAAGGGTGTGGAGCGCCGCCCAGAATGGCATTCAGTTGCAGAAGTATGCTTGCTGCGAAGCTGCCAATTGCCAAAGTTCTGATGGCCAGAAGTTTGTGGTTTCCTATGATCGCCATGGAGAAGACAGTGGACGAGATAATGGAATGAATAGGAGCGCGGCAAACCGCGGGTGGCGATCGATGAGCTGCAGCCAGCCGCCGCCAATCGGGTCAATGATTTGATGCAGCGAAGGTTGCTGACTGCGATGTACATAATATGAGTAGTATATAAGAGATGGAAAGGCTCATACTCACACAGCTAGTTCACGCCCAATCAAAACGCTGAACGTGCTGCTCAAACCACTGTCTTTCAACAGCAGACAATGAATGACCTCCAGTTACAGACACCATCGTCAGCTCTGTGGGTCGTATGACATCATCGACGCAAAGACGACGGGTGGCGATCATGTCGCATAATGACTTTGCATCGAAATACGGACACCTTACTATAAGAAGAGATCGCAAATTCGGAAGGTAATAGCGAGGTATTGAGTTACTGTGTCCCGGACTGGCATACTCGTAGCGCGAGTTGCTCAATGCTCGCATGAATCCATCGTCGACATCTTCCACCTCGCATAATGTCAAATGCTCACATCTCTCCAGATAACGCAGGTCAGACAACGGAAGGCGTACCCTTGTAAGGCACATGGCTCGCAGCATCGGATACCGATGACATTGATTATGCGCACAGAAGGGCAATCGAAGGTGTTGAAGATAGCTTGTAGAGGTATGGTCCGTGCCTGTGACCTGTATGCGTTGGAGGTTGGAAGCATTCAGCCGATGGATAATTGAGCTTGCGGTTTCTGGGCAACCGCCCGTTATGCATATGACTCGTAGAGAATCCATAATAGCTTCACTTTGGTTTGTCATATGCGCAGGTTCGACATGGACGTTTTTGAGCTCGATAATCCTGATGGAGCGTCTTATCGAGTTGAATCTCAGAATCCGGTACAGGTGGCCCGCAGATATGAGCGGTTCATTAGTCATCCCATAATCCGCAAGGGTGAGCTTCTCTAGCTGTCGAATACTGTTAATCCAGCGGACATTTGCTTGGCCAATCCAAAACAACGCTTCGCCTGCAAGCGTAAGCACCTTCAGTCCAGGTGCCTCAAATCCACTATTCCATTCTCTAAAAATTTCTTCATCGGGATCATGTAGTCCGAAACTGGCGCATGAGATAGTGAGGTCGCGAAGCGCATCTGCCCTTCCGCGACAATTTGTAAGAGCGACACGAGCTGCTTCAAAATGGAGTATACGCAGCTCCAGGGAACGCCAACGATTCATAGCATATCCGAGATATTGGATAATGTAAGCAACCCTGGAGGCCTCGAAGTAGTCAATTTCCAGATTGTCGTCACGGAACAAAATGACGTCCAAGTGCTCATTGCGCGAATTCATGAGGTACTTCTCTAGTCCGTGCAGAGGTAAGAAGCGATTGACAGCGATGGCAACAAGACTCCAGACAGACGGTGTGTCGACAATGAGCGCGCTCCACTGATGGCACACGGCACAGAGCGTGAGGAGCGTAAGATGGCTAATTCGTGGACGTTGATTGACGATTCCAAATATGATAAGAAGCACCTCTGGCGGCAGCGCGAGGATGGGGCTCTCTTTCCATGCCCAAGTCGATGTTCTGCGAGTCTCAACGAGAGTATCTAGTTCGCTTTTCAACTCCGTCAATTGGACTTTGCACGATGTTATCCTGTTCTTGATCACTTCCAGGCGATCGTTGAATCGGTCAATGCCGCTGTCCTTAGTCGGAGATCAGTTCAAAATACCTGGCAGTGACCGACCCTCATACCTCTGGATTCATTTCACGATCACTGGGGAAAACCGCATTTGGCAAGTGACGTGCTTTGACAATCTTCCCACGGGGTATATAGATGTGGTTCGTTTGTGACGTTCTTCTCACGCTCAAGCCAATGTACTATATCACATGATAGCTAAAATGGCTGTCACGTGAAGGGGGATGGAGAGCATCCCCGACATCTTGCCCCCGGCTCTCGTCCACGACCGTGCTGCCCAGGCCTATCTTGCACACCTAACATCACTCCCTCTTGATTCGCTTCTCGATGAACCTACCGCGCTTCAAACTCAGTCTCACCACTTCACGTCCTCGCTCTCGTCCTTGATACACACTGCCTACCCTACTTTTCTCCTGCTGCATGACAAGACGCGCGCGCTCGGCTCGTCTTTGTCTTCTTTCTCAAGCTCCCTTGATTCTCTCATCGACACCAGTCTGCCAGACCTCGATGCATCTGCAAGCTCATGGCGAGCGAAAACAGAGAGTCTGCTTGAAGGCAGGAGACGCGCCCGTGTCGTGCTAGAGCAGCATGATAAATTGCGGGATCTTCTGGATATCCCAGTTCTCATGGAGACGTGCGTTCGAAATGGCTATTTTGCTGAGGCTCTGAGCCTCAAGAAACATGTACAGACGCTGGTAGCGGGACGTTCAAAGAATTCAGAGAAGGCAACTGGAAAAGGCAAGGGCAAAGAGGTTGACGACAGAACACAAGCTCAGCCTCCGGACATTCTATCCTCGATTCTCGCGGAGGTGCTCTATGCTATCGATCAAATGCACCTTTCTCTTTTACAGACCATGCATGATCCCGCCAAAAAGCTCCCCGCGCTCTGGAAAGCAGTCAATTTCTTGCGCAAGATGGACGCGATTCGCGACGTCCGATGTAATGAGGAGGAAGACCACGACGTTATTGACCAGGGTATAAATCGTATTCCTGATCTGGAAGGAAATTTTATTCTATCGAGCGAAGAGCAGCTCGCCTTGGCCTTTTTAACCGGACGCGAGGGTTGCCTTCGCACTGTTCTTGATACGCTCAGAAGGGACGTTGAACGTGTTACCTCACTTCTCGAGGAACATGGCCATGTTAAAGATGATGATGATCCCAACAGGAGCAAAGGCGCTGGATCTGGTGGCGACCGAGAAAGAGATGATCTGGCAAGATATCTCAAAAAATACATCGATTCTTGGAGAGAAGGTGTATACGACATTGTGACGCAGTACTCGACGATATTCCTTGAAAGACTTTTCCAAACCGATACCCATACGCATACAGCTAATAATAATTCCAAGCCCGTCCTTTCTCAACCCACAAAAAAATTGATTGCTCGGCTACATGCACTAATCACTACACATGCAATGCATGCTCTCAGCACACATCTTCTCCCCGTCCTCTCTCGGTCATTCCCCCTTCTATCTATATCTCTGCTTTCGTCACTATTGACGCAACTGACATATTGCGCGACTGCCTTTTCACGTGTCGGGCTCGACTTCCGTTCCTTGCTCACCAACATTGCCATAGACGCCGTTGAGTCCATAGTTCGACGGGAGTTGATTGACATCAGTCGCAAGTGGACCAGGCGGCTGAGAAGAGCGGGCCTAACAAGCTCTGACAAGAACAGAAGAGATAGGTCAAGTATTATTAGCATGAAGAAGATTAAGGTACAGGAACTGCCGACGACGTGGCTCGTGGTGTCGTCTGCTGCAAGCAATCCACCGGTCCCTTCGACTGATTACAAAGCATCTGAAGCACCTCATATACCCCCGCAGCTCTTGGCGTCGTATCCTCCACTTGCAGCACTCACCAACGCATTAATGAACGTTCTGAATGGGTTACGTCTGCTCGCGCCGATTGACTTATTCGAGAGGCTCAAGGCAGCGGTGGATGAAGAAGTATTAGCAACAGGAGGAGAAGCGATGTTGGAATATATCAAACAGGTTGTTGGGACTAGTTCTGACAGTGAAGAAAGCGAAGTCAAAGTTGCGCATGCGGCAGGTCGGGCCTATTTTGACATGTTGGTGCCATTTGTCAGAAGGGCATTGGCGGAAGGGGTTTATGGTTTGAAGGGCGACGTGGAACTGGATCCGTCGGGGAAACTCCGCGAAGTACACAATCATTGGGAAAATTGGAAGTTGCAATGATCATGTGGATTTTATGCCACAACAATCCTTTTTGTCTGTTTCATTTGAATCAGACCTGCATCACTACTGTGGCGTGTTAGTTTCCAAGGAATTGGTGCGGGTGCTGCGGTCTTGACTGAGTTTCACTCATCGTGGATAAGATCTGCTATTGACAAACCATATATACCGCGAAGCCCTTGTCATTATGGCAATACTGACCTAATTTGCGAAAAAAACAACGTTGGGAGGGTGCACGGTACGTACAGGGACGGGGTTAAAAGACAATAGGATCAATATAGATAAATTGATAGGCTAGCCGAGTAGATGACCGACTAGATTGCCGATAAGAAGGAAGTTAATGACTTGTTCGTGCATGAATTCATGCAGCGGCCGTAGCATGAGCCATCCAATCCTTTATAATCCCTCCGCCTTCTCCACCTCCCCCCAATGCCTCTCCTCTGCCTCCTGCCCCTTGCCCTTTCTCCCTTCCACGCATTTCCAACTCCAACACAATGTCTCCCATCGTCGCAAAGACCCGCCGACATTCCATTGGAGATCGTCATGACCATCCTCGAACACATGTACTATAGCCACAATTTACAAGTCGACACCACCGTGCTCAAATCCTGCTCCCTCATCTGCCGCACCTGGTCCTTGGCTGCACAAAAGCTGCTCTTCCGCTCCGCCACTCTGCAGAGCCAGAAGGCACTGGAATCCTTCTTGGATGCTGTAGATAGGTCTACCCAGCGAGGCCGCACATTAGGCGATGCTGTCAGGTATCTGCACGTCATCATGGACTACAACCAGCCTCTGGGCATCCACCAACATGCCTTTGCGCTCTGCGTCTCTACATGTCCGGGTTTGACAGGTCTCAACCTCTCGCTGTACGGTTCTGCAGCGCCCGGCATGGATCTTGTTGGATTGCCGGATGAGTCGCGTATGAAGCGTCCTGCTCCCTTATTCGACGAGCAGACCATCCAACTCCTTACGTCCGGCCCAGAAATCACAGCCCTCGAGTTTAGCAATTGGTCCGATAACGAACAGACCACCACACAGCTTTTGCGGGTCTGGCCAAATTTAAAGTCCCTTTCCATTAGCGGAACAGTACCCCAGCTCGCCGCCACTCCATCTGATCCTCCACCCTACACTCTGGAACGCTTACGTCTAAACTTCCAGACACCACCGTCCAATGATTACATGAGGTGGCTGCTGCATAATTCTGCCGAAACTCTACGTGTTCTTGAGTTCGACAGAGAACCATCCGCAGAAATGCTGGAGTATCTCTTGACTGGCCATGGTTCGACTTTACACACGCTTTCGCTTCCCTCACTTAGCTCGCCTGAGCAAGCATCTGCCGTCCGGAAGTGTTCTCAGCTTCGTGAGCTGAGGACCGAAAAGCCCTCGGTATTGCCTATTGCCTATCGGAGGCTTCCAGAAAGTCTGGAACACATGGCATTTGGCATTGACAAGGACTCCGTCCTTCACGCCGTCCTTGATGCTGTAAAGAGCAAAACCTCGTTGAAGATGGTTACCGTGCTCGTATGGGCTGGAGGGGACTCCCATCATCAGCTTTCCAAACTCAAGATCGGATGCGCGTGGCAAGGCGTGGATTTGACAATGACCAGTGACATCCGGCTGTTCCGCCTGATGACCGTAAGTTTACCTTGTGCTTCTTCCAACCTAATCTGATGATTGAATTTAGAGAAAGGCGCGCTAAAGCCTTGCTCATGTATCCCCAAGCAACACTACTTGTTATTCACATTTCCAGTTTGATTTGTATCCTTAGCTCGACAAAGAAACTATGTATGCATGAACGACATGACAACAAACTGCCACTTGAAACATGTTGTACTCTTATTCACAATAATGTACAATGTGTCATACAATTACATTATTATATAGCCCTTATTGAACAAGTCGGCCTTGTCACACTTTTGGTCCAAGTCAACCAAATATAGGCAAATACATGCTGAACGCCGGTTGGTCCTGCAGACCTGCATGGCCTCTTCCTCGTCACTATCTTCACTTGTCCGCACATCTACAAGCACAATAACAGAGGAAGACCTCGACCGCCAGGTCGCTGAGCTTATCCTCAATGAGGCAAAGAAGAAGGCAGAAAAATATGGGCAGCAAGGCATCCGAGCATACATTTCTAATAACCTGTACGTTTTATGCTCACCTCGTGCCGTTCACTTACTTATGCATTTCTGTAATCTCTATTACCTCGCCGTTAACTGCGCGGACACTTAATCCTTATGGATTTTGCTCTCTTGCCACACCGTTCAAATCACAAATAGTCTCGACAGCAATGCACCACGCGCTAACAAACGGTTTCTGTCCTCCATAATACGGAGCACAGATGATCATAACCGAACCGTACTTCGTGCTCAGGCGCTCGCCGTTCAGGAGATTAAACGGGTGCGAGAAGAACGGGAGAGACGAGAACGGCGATTGCGGGCTCAAGAGGCGGCCGATGCTCGGCGGTCTCGCCGGAGCAAGAGCTCACGACATCACGACGATCAGCATCGCCACCACCACCACCGCCATCATCGTCATCCTCATCGTAGCAGCAGCCATAGCCATCGCAGTGGCAGCAGCCGTCACGGACACCGGTTTGATGACGAAGAAGAGGTGTGGGATAGGTGGGATGGTCGGAACGTGAGCAGGAGTGAGAGGAAGAGGAAGGCCCGTAACTGGGAGACATGGAACGGGGATAGTTCGGACGATCAGGATGACAGTTGGACGGATTCGAAAGGCGAGAACCGCGAGGAAGATGCAGATGATAGGCCGAGGAGGAGACGGAGACATCGTGAGCGGACGAGGTCCGAAGAGAGGCATTCGAGGCGCAGACGATCAAGAAAACACGACACGAGTCCTAGTCGAACTCTGGATAAAGAGGAAAACAGAGGGGAGGAGCGGCGGCGTAGGCGAGAAACAAGTCGCAGTCGTCATCGTGACGAACGTACTTCGCGGTCTCGCACCTGCAGTCCCGCTTCTAAGGACGATGATGGTGGTGCGGGGTCTTTGACACACAAGCGAAGGAGAAACTCATACAAACGGCGTTCGGCTTCACCATATACATCCCGCTCACTGTCACCAAGGCGGAGAAAGCGCGATACCAGTGCTGGTGGAAGAAGTCGAGGGTATTCTACGACACGGCGAGATACAAAACTACGTGATGATCATGATGATTCCGAAGATGATAAGCGCCGCAAGACACCGCTACTGAGAGACTCGCGCGACAACTCTTCATCGAGTCAGCGGCGGTCAAGGTCTCCTCCGTCATCTGAGCGCTCTCCTGCAGAGCGTAAAGAAACTGCGCCGAAAGCGGACGAATATGACTCGTGCAGTTCCATGTCGCTCTCACGCTCGTCGTCTGCTACGCCAGGCCCTGAGCCTCCATCGCACGTTCCGTCCAAGATGGACAAGTATTTCGACGACTCGTATGATCCTAGACTGGACGTCGCGCCTCTTGGCGTTCCCAAAGTACCCGCTACTGGGTTGATCAATAACGCCGAGTACGAAGGCTGGGACGCGATGTTGGAGTTGCTCCGGCTTCGGCAGCAGGACAAGGAAGAGAAGAAGAGGCTTGAGAGGCTCGGTCTGCTGCCCAAGATCAAGACGAAGAACAAGAAAGGCGGTGTGGTCGTCTCGACGACCAGTGCTGCCGCTGATGAGAGATGGAACGGACAGAGTACGAGCATCATGGACATTGAGTACAATAAACGTGGTAGTGTTAGAGAATGGGACCTGGGCAAGGAGGCAGTAACATGATTGCAATCTGGAATAGTTTCTAGCGCTTCACCCGTCGGCCTTCTCATCCAGTTGTTCAACACGAAATGAAACGCGGGCCGCGGGTCAGCCGGCCTTTTTCATTCTACAGTAGCATCTGTCATGTATAAGTAGAATACGGCGATTGACATCGCTGACAGGTCAACCCTGCACGACGCCTCGGATCACAAGCATCTCCTCAGTACTGAGTTGGTCAACGATGGACGCAAAGTTATTGGTGTTTCGCGCCGCACATTCCTTGATAAAACTCGCGAGGTGGGCCTAGCGCCTATTTTAGTCTCACATATCCATTTTGAAACGAAGACCACGAACCTGCATATCCATCAAATAGATTGGATCCTTTTGGAGATCCTCGTCGTCGGAGGCAAACAGAACATCATCATTGTCCAGCGTAATGCCACCTCTGGGTCCAATCACATCTGACAAGTATGAGAATTCGTTATCCTTTAGTCTATCCTCCTCTGCCCAGTCTTCGTCCTGCACGTCGATCAGAAGGAGTCGTGGATATAATTCAAACAAAACTTACACCATCGTCTGATTCGACGTCCAACGGGTTTCCACCTCCTGCGGCAATAGTGGCTGATTCACCCCCTGACTGCAATTCGCGCACGAGAATCTTCAGGGCCTTGACAGGGAATGCAACAGAAGCAAATTCGTGAGGAGCTATATATAGATGAGCGTATTCTGAAACGGCAAAGAGCGAAGTAGCGCACTTTTCTTTGTGCGAGATCTTGTCATAATGACTGTTTGTGTGTCACTAGTATCCAAAACCGTCAAACAACGAGACTTCATACCATTTTTTCCTGGCTTGACAATGATGTCGCCTTTGACCACAAGCTTTTGAAGGCTTGGCCGGTCCGAAACAAAGAGTTGCGACAGAGCTAAGGTGCTAGTGCGGGAGGACCAGAACCCGTGGAAGATCTCCGCGTTTTCACACCATGTATTGATCAGAATTTCCAGCGCCGGTCTACCTTGGACTTGCATTGATTCAACCAATTCGAGAATAGCATCCCTTTGATTGTTGATAAGGAAAGCGAAAGGGATTACGAGACTCTTCGTTATCAATTAGTACATAGCAGCAAGATAAAAGAGAAGTAGAACCTGGGTGAAAGTTGCAGTTCTTGCGGTAGTCATTAGGTTGATCATGGATTGCAGTAATTGAGGGAGAACGGGCAACACACTATCCCCTGTTTTCCGCAAAAGGTGAATGATTAAGTCCCCAATTACCAATCCACCTGATTCATCCTGGTTTTCCAATGTCTTTGCAATGACCGACAAGACATATTCCAACCCGGATTGGCCAGTCTCACTACGCCAAGCCACGATCTGACTGCTGTCCCTTTGTACAATACTCGTTAGACATTCAATACCATTCTAGTAAAGAAACTGAACAAGAGCCTGATGATGATGGAATTTTGATACCTGAAGAACGTCTCTATCCTCAGCCTCATTCAAACATTTGAAGAGACTCGGGGCAATATGCGCGAAGAAACCTTCCGCCAGTCCTTCGGAGGGACCTTCCACGATGCTATTTAACAGATCAAACGCCGAGCTCGTTATCCAGAATTCTGTTGGTTTTGCAGATAACATTGCATTAGTTAAAGTAGGTACCGCTTGTTTAATGACGATTTCGTTAACACCCTTGGCAGACGATGCTGCCAAAAGACCCATTATGTCGGTCAGTATGGAGATGATGATAGGATCTTCATGTAGTCAGTTGAAAGTCAGTGAAGTGCTGATTTTATACACACCTTTGATGCTCTTGTTCCATACGTGCAGTGTAGCAAGGACAAGGGCGTCAGCCAGCCCTCCGTCCAACCACGCGCCTTCACCTATCCTTAGGACAGACGAAACCGCCTCGAGGATGAGAAGCAATGTATCGTCAGATGCCGCAAGCAAAAATGGACCGAGATTTCTGGCAATCCTAACTGCGAAGGGAACAAGTGCAGAGTCATTGCCTATTTCACAAAAGCTTTACAAACACGCATTAGTCATGGTTTTCATGCCTCAAACAAAGAACTACTTCTGGATAGCCTTCACAGCTGAAACTTTGAGGAGGCCGCTAGTCCCTGGCATTTCGACTGCTTGTATAGCAGCTTCTAGATATTGTCCGGCCAATTCGGTCGGCAGTGAACTCGCGAATTGACTTGCAAAGACGAAGCCTCTTCCCTGAAGGAAAGGATAATCTAGGATAGAAATGTCAAGAAACGACGCGGCCGCGAGCGCTCGACGTCACCTGAAAGACGTAGGATGGGAGGTATAACTTTTACCAATATCGACTCAATGTCAAACGGCCTTGGATGTCCCGCTTCTAATTCATCCCTTACGCATTCATCGATAGCATCTGCTTGTGAACCGATTGATGCCAAAGCAGCTTCAAGCGGTCGCCACCTAGGTTCCGTGTTTGGAGAATAATATAATTAGAGGGAATGCGCGACCTACCAATTCTTGTTTCCGTTACTTTTTTCTGCGTCGGAATTATGAATAACCTGTTCCATTGTATTCTGAAATATTTGCGTTGTCTGGGTTGGGTTTCGGTCCATGAAACACTTTGATAACATTAGGGCACCTGTACGATATCAAGACAATGCGAAAAGGATACATTTAATAGATCGAAGCCTGCATCGCGAAGATCATATCCTTGCGCTTTGTCGTCTTCGTCAACTACAAAGGTGTAAGGATTATTTTCCCATGTCTCCGCCTGATCGTGCAGTCATCAGCACTTATACTCGCATCACTATTTGGAACCTACGTCGTCTTCTGTCATCTGAGTAAACTTGAAAATGGCAGAAACAAGGGCTGGAAAATGTTGCACATCAAACCATGCCTTTGCTCTGCCACCCCGAGCAACGGCGGCTACAAAGTCAATGATAGGAACTATTAACTCGTAGAGCTCAATTGCTTCGTCCTCAGATGTGCGAGGGATTGGATCGGAAGAGGATATGTAATGATGGACGAAGCTGGGATAGATAGTTTGCAGATGAAGAAGGGAGGAAGACAGGAAATCGGGAAGGTATCGTGCAAGGGCGCGGGGGAACGATGTATGTATGGCATCTAGTGTCTGTCACTTGGTAAGCCTGAATTTATTTTTAAAGCCTGGACAGCATACTTTGAAAATTTGGATTCGAATAAAAAGGCCATCCCAGTTGTCACCGCCCTGTACTTCCCTTTGCAAGTCCATGTTCAATAACACCTTGAACGCATCGAGCCAAACTGGAAGAACGGAGGCTACGGCTTCTTTTACAGCTTGTGGGTGTTGGTCCTTAACCATGAAAAGCGCAGTGATGCATTGACGGAACACCGATATAGTTCGAGCTCTCGTAGGAGCTGAATGTGACTGTGAAATGATTATTGAACATTCTTTATCTGCTTCACAAGTAATTACGGTAGATCCTAAGATGGAGAGGAGAACAGGTAGGAGTTGTTGGAGAACGGGTAAAATTTGATCTTCTGTCAACTCAGACTTGATGAACTCGGTGAAAACTTGCATTGCCCCATGAACTGAGCTCGGGGAACCGGAAGAAAGTATATTGATCAGAGAGGATAAAAGATCGGGATATTCATCTGGCCAGTCGCTGTTCGCGATCGAGGAGAGTGCAAGAGCCTATAATCAGAGTAGTGGTTCGTTGACGCTCTTAGGGGGAATACGTTCTACTCACGCAAAGAGAACGTATTCTTCTATCGGGATCGGACAAACCGTGGAATACGGTTTGACGTATTTGTGACTTTATCTATCAGAAATGTTCAGAATATTATAATCAATCACAATAATCAGAGATGACTTTGACAGGTGGTGCTAATCCTCTGAAGGTCGAGAAAAAAGGAGACCATCTTTCTTTGACATATTTTCGGAGCGCAATGCTCGCAGAGTACTGGTCAAAACTGCAGTTCAAGACGCGTTTATCGTTGGCGGAATAAATGCTGGACTCATCTGTCGCAAGGATAAATCCGCATCCTGGGCGAGGATGAGCTGCGATAGTGCCAAGCCACTCTCTGGACGCGACGCGGTGATCAGGCAGGACGAATGACGAGTGAGTGCGGTGCAGACCAACCCTGGTTCTTGAAATGTTCAGCCAGCGTCAGCTCTGCACTCATGCGGACATTTGGGTCAGGATTCAGAGTCGCAGCCAGACATTGTGCGATTTGGGCATCGAGAGCCATTGCGAGGTGGAAGGCACGTGTGTCACACAGGATCACGTCATTAATCACGCGCCTCTCTTCCTTTCATCATGCCTCCGACGCGGGCAACTGCCCGCAAGCGCCGCAAAGAGGAGGACAATGACAAAACACCTGATGAATTGCATGCCTTGGTCAAGGTGCCAAGGAGGAGGGGGAAATTAGCAGCTCTGGTATATATGCCCCTCGATATCCTTTATGAGGTTTGCTTGTTTGTACTCACGCTCGAGCTGTCTTAATCGTTTCAAAGATCTTCTGCTACCTAACGTCAGCCGAGCTGCTCAAGCTTTCGCGGACGTCAAAGGCTTTCAGGCGTGTCCTGATGAGCTCATCCTCTGTCACTGTCTGGAAAGTTGCCCGCGAGAACATCGGGCTACCCGAATGTCCACCGGACATGATTGAACCTCGATGGGCGAACCTTGCTTTCTCACCCCATTGCCATGTGAGCCAGTTGGAGCATGTTTCATTCTGCGTTTACGCTGTGTCAAGTACTGTTTCACCAGTGGTGTCCGGACAGTGGAATGGAGGTTCAGAATGCGCATATGCTCTAAATGCGCTAAGAATCAGTAAGTCTTGTCAAAACTGGTCACGATGAAATTTATACCATTGAAGTTTGAGCGAGGCAACAGTTATGCCTGCGATCAATGGTGTTCATCGAAGTGATTCTCTGGTACCGAACAGGCCATCGTCAAGTACGAGTTACTGTCCCTTAGGTGTGTCTTACGTGACTGACTCACCCACAAGAACGTTGGAAAACTGTATACGTCACTGCTGAGTACGAAAAAGTGCGAAACTTGCTTAGCTCGTTGACCAAAGAAGAAGACATCGCGGCATGTATCTCACAAAGAAAAGAGGAAGTTACAAAAGCACTGGGAGTAAGTGGTTTGTTTCGAAGTTGCAGGTCAGTCCTCTCACCATGCCTAGCATGCATTGAGATGCGAGGAGTGGGCTAAGAATCAGAATGAAGACAAGGCTATGGAACGAGATCGATTAAGAGAAGAACGAAAGAGGGCGTATGTGATATCCATTGAATCCTCGAGTTTAATTTCTGATTTCTATTTTCGCTAGTATAATTGAGAAGCTAAAGGAACTTGGATGGGGGAGGGACCTCGAAAGCATAAGGCCACCTGATTCTTTAGATGAACTCAAGAATGTCCGAGAGCCCAAGCGCTTAACCGACAGAAGTGAGTTTATGAGATCTTCCACGACATGAATCTAACCAAGTAATTTCAGTTTGGATAAATATACAAGACCCGGTGCTCGAATTCATGGCTAAAATGCGGAGAAAGCGAATTGAGCGAGAGAACAAAGAAATCATCATGCGGCGAAAACGCGCTGCGATGGCTGTTCTACAGCAGTATAAGAATGATCGACTGCCTTACCAGGAAATTATGCCAGAACCGATTGACTTCTGCGACATGCAGCCAGTGAAGGCCATAATTGACCGGCCATTGGAAGTCTCGGTCGACGTCGCGAGTTTTTCGCATCTCGTACCCGAGTTTGCGTCATTGTTTGCAACTTGGAGAGACGAGATTCATCTCAAATTATGCAGAGTCTTGCAACAGCCGGATGAACCAGACATCTACTTCCATGACATATTTGGCCTCTGGGTGCCAGATTATGAGCCAAGAGACGTCCCAGATACTGACCACAAAGCTCTGGAAATGCTACATCTAGCCTCAACCATTTTCGTCTGTAGGGACTGTGGTCCTTCGTTGTCCACTTTTCTTGATATAGGTCTCGACCGCCCTATCTTCTACCCTGAGGTTCTTGGCCACTCCTGTTTAACTCGCAAATTTAGTTGTGGATTATTCAACAGCGATCCAGCGGACCCCTCCGAAGAACTGACGAGTAGCTCATCTACAAAGCGAACGAAATGGAATGCACGTCCTTTGACGCTTAGTACCACAATGCGATCCATCGCAGAAGCGCTCATCAAGGAGAGTGGTTTTGATCCAAGAGTAGCAACAACGGCGCACATGGACAAACAAAACCTATTCTATGCTTGCGTAACATGTAGCGACAATTGCGATGACGGAGTCGTAGCGCCCGTGTATAAATGGCGTGATGCGGTATGTTAGCGCATGTGCATTTTTGCACAATCTGATGACTTCATAGATTAGCCACCGCGCAATTACTCATCACCTTGCCGATTGCGATTGGTACATCGCAGATGAGGATGAGTATAATGATAACATCTTCGAGATCGAAGATGAGCATGATGACGACGACGACGATGACGATGACAATGACGAGACAATGAACTATATATGGTGCTGTACTCGTTGTCGTGACACACCACAGGAGAGGGTGCCGACGTCCTTGTCCTCAATGATGGACCACTATGTTATCCAGTAGGTGGCAAACTTTGTTTCGCATCAGGTCTATTGACACGCATCCAGGCACCAATTCAACGGCGAATTGACTCTTAATCAAGATTATTTCAGGGCCTTCGATGCCAACAAGCGACAATATTCTTCGCCTTCAAAAATGCTTGTCCTGACCGATCCAGATATCGAATACTTTTGAAGGCCCAACCATACATTACCAATAACTTTTGCTAGTCGTAGTTTATAAGTCTATATTTTTCTTTATCGAGGTGTCTACTGCAGATATGTTCACTCGCCACCACATAAATCATAAGAATATCACATCAGTTTGATCAAGCTAAGCTAAACTACCAACTCCCCTTCAACGCTTCCCGGCTCCAGGCCCAACCTTTCTAGCACCACATCGTACCGTGGTCGATCCGTTTGTTTGAGATATTTCAGTATTTTTGCCCGATGGTGAACGAGCTTACGCAGACCACGGCGATTACCTACATCGCGGCGATACTTTGTCAGGTGGAAATATAAGTTACGGATCCTGTACGTTAGCAGAGCAGCTGCGTTGGGTTCGTCAAAGAGCACTGCGCGGGGGGTCATAATGAAACTTACCCTGAACCTCCGAACGGCCTGAATCAAAGGGATTCTCTGGACTACTAAAGGCAAGAATGATCCTCCTCCTGTTTTCACACGCAATCCCCGCAGCGTTTGCATTCCTTAAATCGACGATTTTTGCAAAATTATTGGACTTGAAGAGTTCCACCTCTTGTCTATCAGCGAGCAAGTCAGCGAGCACTTCAGGACTGTGGTTTTGATTCGCAAGAACGGCAGCCTGTGCAGAAAGTACGGGCAAGTTGCGGAAGAGCAGATGTTTCTCTGTCTCGCCAATGCCAAAGTTCAAGTGCATAGGAGCCTGAGCTGTGCTGGCTGATGATGGACTACTGGGTTCTGAGTTGATGGCTGATGACTGCAGCTCTTGCTCTGTCACGAGTATCTTGGCAAGGTCGCATTTCTGCCATTTCTCTTCGTCTCCAGGACGGATTCCGAGCACGACGTGAGGGCGAGTTTCAAGTGCTTTTCTCCGTTTTTCCTGTTTAATCAGGGTATTGACTTTTTTAGGGTTATTGGAACCTGTCCTATGTGCAAGTGCGGCGCGTTGCGCGGAAGACGTGTGGAGAAGGGCGGCAGCATTGGCGAGTGAACAAGGTACAGTTTTTAAACCTTCGGTTTCAGTTCGAAGTCAATACGGTTTCTTGTGTTACTTTGAACTTACCTTGAGAAATACTCGTCCTGAGCATCCTTAAGGAAGAAGACCAAAAGCACTTCCGAATATGGATCGTCACCTGATCGTGGGTAGGCGGTTTTTTTCGCATATATGGAGTCCGGCGGCATGGGTCTTTCTTCAGGGAGAATGCCACGCTGCACGACGTAGGACCAACCGTCGACGACAGTGCCAGAAGCCTTCAATGGGTTTTTCGTCTCCTGAGAGAGAGTAACCAGTCTAGGAAGTGTCGTTTTGACGCCTTGGAGGACTCGGCATGTCGACTAAAGCTGGTACATAATTACAATTCATCTGTCGTATACCAAATGTCGTTGACGCTTGCTCAATAATCGGATCGTGGACAGTAGTCTCCTACTTAAACCGATTTGCGACTTTTCTTACTCGTCATCCCATTGTTGTTGTCCATTTTCACTTGTTCCATGCTCTCATCATCACCGTCATTTCCGTGCCACTCCCGAGACTTTTATCGTAAAGGTTGAAAAGTGTCGGCCATATGCAGAAAACGCCTTAGCCGTATACCATCCAATAAACCTGAAAGCGTACCTTGACGGATGTTGGCCATGGCATGTTCAAAAAATGGAAATAACCTGGCAGACCACAATGCCAAATCGCGTTTTAGCTAGATGAAGCGATGTCACGACCATTATCTCAGGATTTGTTCATCGAACAACTGTACATACCCCTAGTATAACCAATGTATGCTCATAGACATCCAAAGTACGTTAGTACTTCAATACCCGACATGACAGGCGTCGCCGGAACGTGCAACGACACAATCCATTTGTCTGCAAAGGACTTCGAATTGGTGTGTAAAGACAAATGTCCACACCCTTGCGACAGAGCACCTCAACCACATGTCCAACTACGAACGTCGCTCTTCGCCGGATCATCTTTTTCTCCCCACTGATTTTGAGTATTGAGCTCCAAGTATCGCCCTTTGACACATGACTTGAGGCGAAAGCTAGCAATGCCATATTCTCGAAGAGTGCGAATGTTCGGAAGACTTTCCGGATTTCGATAATTCAGGTCTTCGATCTGCTCGAGCGCCTACTAAAGGCTATTGGCATCACTCTCCTAGTCTTCTTGCTTTTCGCTGGATTTGAGCTCAATCAGGACAGCTTGACATGGACAAGGTGAATATCACTGTCGTTGCCACCAGCTCCACGCTCGGAGATTTCCCAGCCTTCGTTTCTGAGGTGTTGTATGAGGCCAATCCAGCAAGCGTAATAAATTATCTCCGGAGTCTCGTCATTGACAGCACCTCGCTCTTTGGTAACTAACTCTGGATGGAGTTCTTGCTGCATAAAATTTGGCCACCTCTTGAGAATATTGTACCAGGGTTCTATATCCTCACCAATGACCCATCTCCCCCAGTCTGCCATAACCTCTGAATTTGGTATTTTAAATCGACCATTGGCCTTGACACATATCAGAATAGAAAGAACCATTGGAGAAACAACATATGGTCATGGTCAGGTAGCCAGCATAATACAACAAAGTCGCATTTTGACTTAAAGTGAGGCTAAACCATTCCAGGGTGAATACAAGATCACATGGACTAAGTTGTAGAAGTGGGCGCACTTGTCATAGGCGATACTTTCCATAAGTTTAAACTCAATCTCCTTGCCAGCCAGAAGATCCTTGACAGCGTCGAGGTAATTGTCCGGTAGCTTTCTGTTTAATAGAGGGACGCTGCCTATAATGTTGCTGAGTTATTTAAGAAAACGCGATCGTGGCCGGCAAACCTGCTGTGATCCAAAAATTTGCGGGATTGCTGCAAGGCAGACATGACCGATACAGGATTGTATACACTGATGTTGCCAGCGGCGATGTAGGAGTAGTGAGCTTTGAGCCCTTCAAGCTCTAGTTTACTCTGCGAGGCGGGTGAGAATCGTCCGATCCGCGCTGAGAGGACCGACTCACATTTGACAATTTTTTCAATTGAATGACTTCGGGCTCCGTAAACATCAACATGCCAGCAAAAATGGAGTTACTTGTGTGTAGTGCGTGTGTTTGAGTGATGACTAGAAGGCGCTACGCCTTGCCAGATTAAAGCGACACACTTTCAAACCAGTATATTTTTCTATTGGATAAACGCCAGCTAAAACCGCATATTGTAGGTTTTCATTCAACTAAATAAATATATCACTATATGTTTTGCGATGGAATTTCATAATGATCACCTTCAAGAGAGTAGGAAGTGCGTCGCGCCCGAAAATTTGATTGACCTGGATTACTGGTCATTAACCCTAGCATTCATAAAGAGGATTATAGAGAACGCACTTCTTCGAAATAGTGCGTCAAGAAAGAGGGGGAAGAGGTAGCGTTGGTAGAGAGGATTGTGAAACGTGGAGATGCAGCAAAGACAGCGCCATTTGTTGAGTTAATGAAGAGGACTAAGTAGTCGCCAGCTGGGGGAAGGCTTCATGTTCGAAAGCACAATTGATTGGCGCATCATATTCGTCAATGATTACTATAACACCCCGATTGAATTTCCGGGCGAGAAAGTAGGACAAATTGTATAAGCTTCTCGCCAACTCGTCCCTCGTAGCTGTCCGGAGACAAATAGATTCAAAATAGGTCCTCTACTGGCTCGAGAGACTCCATGAGGCAATCTTTTCATTCGCTTCAGAGGCGGGAAAATTTTACTTTGAAGATCGAATGCATTCCCTCCCAAGACGTACTGGTGAGACTCTGCTAAGCGTAAATGAGTTGTCTGAACAGTTTGGATGGGAAATCCACGGACTTTGAAGTCAAAGAAAATAACTGGGTACTTTCCCATGTGCTCCGTGCGGATATCCTCTCTGGACGCGACATGTAAGCCATCGAAAAGCAGACGCGGTTCGGGTTGAAGATTTCGAGGGATGGAGAAAAAAGAACTGGTCAAAAAGTTTTAGAACAGAGAGTGGATAAAAGCCACCAATGGATTTCCCACAACGCCTGGGTCAAAGGACAAGATCAACGCAGTTTGCCAGACGGTTGTTGTCGACGATGTTTTCGATAAGCTTTGGTAATGAGAGACCTAATGGCTGTCACGTGAAGGGGCAATGGCACTGGCTTTTAACATATGTAAACAAAGTGCCCCCAGACTCCATGCCAGTCAAGAAGACTAAATCATCGCCCAAGACACGGTCTTCGTCGTCGGCCTTATCCCTCAAGAAAGTCAAGGGAGAAAACTTCTATCGAAATGCAAAACAGGTTGCGCGACTCAAGATGCTCACTGGCGGCAAGGCCGTCCGGGATAAAGATGGCAATATTATACAAGCGGCAGCCTTTCAGAAAGGGGAAAGCGAAGCGAAACCTGGAAGGGTGCAACCAGACCGAAGGTGGTTCGGTAAGTATCAGTTTCAAATGATGTCAGGGCAAATGTACATGACTGTAGGTAATACCAGAGTGATATCTCAGACGGCGCTGGAGCACTTTCGAACCAGCCTGTCAACAAAAAAAGATGATCCATACTCGGTATTATTGCGACGCAAGAAGTTGCCTATGGCCTTACTCGATGACGCTGCCAATCCGAACTTGCACAAAGTAAGCAATGGTTTTTGTCGACAATCAGATTTGGCGTCAATTTTGGCCGTTTGTAGCGGCCACACATAGTCGAAGCCGAACCATTTTCGGAGACGTTTGGACCCAAGGCCCTGCGCAAAAGACCCAAAATCGACGCAAATTCCTTTGAAGAGCTTGGTAAAATTGGTGCAGCCGCGGCAGAAGAAGCTTTAGAGGCTGCGAATGATGCAGGAACGAGTGTAGCAGGTAGGCAGGCAAACATTTCACCTTACGATCTTTGCTAAAGCCGTCCTTAGAGCCGCTTGCATCGTCTGTTCTAGAAGTTAAAACCCATGCTGATTTCAATGAGCCGATATATGCAAAAGGGACATCGCGACGTATTTACGGCGAACTCTATAAAGTGATTGACTCGTCTGATGTCATCCTCCACATCATCGACGCACGGGATCCTTTAGGGACAATGTGCGAGTCCGTTCTCCATTATATCAAAAAAGAGAAGGCACATAAGCAAGTTGTGCTGGTGATCAACAAATGCGACCTCGTGCCAAACTGGGTTACAGTGCGAGACCACCTTAACGTTCCCATTCATACCCATTAATGATCCACGAAGGCCAGATACATCCAACACCTCACCCCTCGATATCCTACTCTAGCGTTCCACGCATCTCCCAACCATTCTTTTGGAAAAGGAACGCTAATACAATTGCTTAGGCAATTTGCGCAGCTACACTCTGACAAGAAGCAGATATCTGTTGGTTTTATTGGCTACCCCAACGTTGGAAAAAGTAGTGTCATAAACACTCTGAAAAGCGGCAAAGTCTGCAATGTCGCACCGATACCAGGAGAGACCAAAGTATGTAACGGATTATGATTAGATCAGACTTATCATTCCAAAGTACAGGTTTGGCAATATATTACTCTGACCCGTCGCATATACCTCATCGATTGCCCGGGAATCGTGCCGACCTCGGCAAACGACTCACAAAATGCTATTGTTTTGAAAGGTGTTGTTCGTGTAGAAGCTCTATCCACCCCATCGGAGCACATACCGGCATTGATGCAGCGAGTCAAGCCACTCTATCTTTCACGAACCTACGGCATTTCCCTACCAAATAAGGACGATCCTTCGCAGGGATGGGAACCAGAAGAATTTCTTGACAAGTTGGCGCGCATGAAAGGACGCCTGTTGAGACATGGTGAACCAGACTTGGATTCAGTGGCTAAAATTGTTTTGAGTGATTGGGTGAGGGGGCGAATCCCGTACTTTGTTTCTCCTCCAGAGCGTCCAGAGGAGCTGAACTTCGCCGAGGCGAAGAAGAATGAGGGAAAAGTAAAAGCAACTGAGGCAGAAGCCGAAATTCCGAAAGTAAAACAAAACCTTGGGTCGATCATGCAGAAGAACACATTCTTGGTGGAGGACATTCGACCTTTGGATGACGGGTTCGCTGATGACGAAATGGATAAATCTGGCGAGGAAAGTGAAGGCGAGCATAGCGATGCAGAGGAAGAGGAGGAGTTGAAATGGAGTGATGTATTTGAAGGTATCACAGAAGAAGGCTTGGACGTGGATGACCAACATTTCCGAGGTAAGCAGATAGCGTAACTTTTCAAGCTACTCACAGCCAAGGCCGTCTACTTTAGGAGGCGATGAAAAGCCACAAAAGGCAAAGGAACAACGCATGACAACAAACAAGGTGGAGTTACTAGCATTATGTTTGATACCGAATCGTGACACCCAACAGCGAAGAAGCGAAAATTTCTACACTCATGCAAATGTCAAGAACAAGAATCGACAAAAGGGAGCGTTCATCAAGTCACTGGAGGGACGTGGAAGGAAAATGACTGTGTGACGATAATGTATGTGAACCAGTGTGGTATCGGAGCGCTCATGACAATCTACCAGTGACTGTGGATGTACAGTGTATTTCGTGTAAGACAGCGTTGCAAAATAGACATGACGTGTGACAATCTTATCTTGGAGCGTGGGAAGACTAAGATAGTACTAAACGCCATCGATTTCCCGTGTCCTTCCATCTTCATAACCATGTCTATCACCAAAATACACGCTCGTCAGGTACGCCACTGCACTCCAGATTTATTTCCTTGACGATGACCCGTCCATTTGATTAGATCTTTGACTCTCGCGGTAACCCCACCGTTGAGGTCGACCTCTTCACTGCCAAAGGTGAAAAGCGCCTCCTCCCACCGCTTTGTAATAATACTTTTATCTTATTCAAGGTCGGTTCCGTGCGGCCGTTCCATCGGGTGCCTCTACTGGTATACACGAGGCCGTCGAACTCCGCGATGGCGACAAGAACGCCTACGTTGGCAAGGGTGCGCATTGAGCGCATACAGTTCGCTACTTGATGACTCAGATTGTCGCAGGAGTATCCAAAGCTGTCTCAAATGTGAACAATATCATCGCTCCCGAACTCATCAAGTCTGGCCTCAAAGTCACAAATCAGAAGAACATTGATGATTTCCTCATTCAGCTGGATGCAACTCCGAACAAGGGTAAACTCGGTGCAAACGCGATCCTCGGTGTCTCTATTGCTGTAGCGGAAGCTGCCGCGGCTGAGAAAGGGGTGCCACTCTACCAACACCTCGCAGACCTTGCTGGTGTCAAGCCGCCATTCGTTCTTCCCTGCCCAGCTTTCAATGTCATTAACGGTGGATCCCATGCTGGAAATAAACTCGCCTTCCAGGAATTCATGCTCTTGCCCACCGGAGCAACCACTTTCACGGAGGCCATGAAGATTGGTACTGAGACATACCACACGCTCAAGAAGGTCATCAGTGCCAAGTATGGTATTGATGGTAACGCAGCATTTGTCCGTGCATTATACGCCCTAATGTGATCCATATACAGCCGTCAATGTTGGTGATGAAGGTGGCTTCGCTCCGAATGTTTCCGGAGCCGAAGAGTCGCTCGATTTGCTCGTCGAAGCCATCAAGAAGGCGGGATATGAGGGCAAGGTCAAGATCGCTCTTGATGTCGCATCCTCTGAATTCTACAAGGAGGGCAAATATGACCTAGACTTCAAGAATCCCAATTCTGATCCGAGCAAGTGGATCAGCGGTGTGGAGCTTGCTGATCTGTATTTAGGTTATGTCAAGAAGTACCCAATTGTATCTATTGAAGATCCCTTCGAACAAGATGATTGGGAAGCGTGGACTCATTTCCTCGGAAAGAGTGGCATCCAGATCGTTGGCGATGACCTGACTGTTACCAACCCATTGCGTATCAAGACCGCCATTGAGAAGAAGGCATGCAATGGTCTGCTTCTGAAGGCGAGATATATGAGTATTACCTGGTGTTAATTGATCTTATCTTCAAATAGATCAACCAAATCGGTACTATCTCCGAGTCTATCCAAGCGTGCGTAGATCCTGTCGTACCTTCTCCAGTGGTATCAGGCTAAGATCCTCTAGTGCACAACTCGCCCAATCTGACAATTGGGGTGTCATGATTTCTCACCGTAGTGGTGAGACTGAGAACACGGTTATTGCCGATCTCTCGGTTGCGCTTGGAGTCGGCCAGATCAAGACCGGCGCCCCTGCCCGAAGCGAGCGTGTCGCAAAGTACAATGCTCTTTTGCGCATCGAGTGAGTTGTTACGTATACTCGCTTGGGGTATATTAAATCCCCTTTCAGGGAAGAACTTGCTGGCACTGGAGCGACTTTTGCGGGTGACCGTGGCCTGTCGGCTGGCGAGACTGCACCTGCCATCCTGAAGAAGGAATGAAAAATATATATATCGTGTCCTCTGCTATATTTCGACTTGTGATATGTATTGTCTATAGCTAGATGTCAATAAACCGATTGGGAAGCATCTAAGATCGTGAATCTCATAACGATATTATACTAGTTCTTACGTTGTACGTTTGCCTTGGGTATATACATGCTACAATAACCAATGAAGATACCACAAAACCCTCGGGGTAAAATATCAGCTGAGAGATGCATTACGGAATCGGGAGGCAAGAGCTAAAAAGCCTCCGCATAGAGTAGAACCTGGGTCCGACCGAGGGGACGAGTAACATGGCAAGATTGCGAGTAACGAGACATGTACAATGGGATGGATGGATCGTGGATAAAATTGACAGCAAGCGAATGACGAAGTGTATATGACATCGGGAAAACAGATAGCGCGACGTGTGAAAACGCAAGGACCGTTATATACAAAAATAAGGATAGGGATTGTATGTGCAGGTGTTTTGCATCGCATTGCAGTTTGGTTTGAAGAGCAGACGGCCAGAAGAACAGAAACGAAACGAGAGCCCGCGTTTCAAGAAAGGAAAGGGGAGGAGAGCGAGGGGTTAGACACTATAGCAACGCAGAGGCATCGTTGCCCGACGCAACAAGCGCCTTCCAGTCTTCTCTCCACTGGCGCATACTCGCTCTGAGCTTCTTGTCGCCTAGCGTTTTCTCAATCCAGGACATGAGCACGTTTTCGTCTTCGGGCACGAAAAAAGACGAGAGGAGAGACAGAATGGTTTCAAAATTGGCTGATGTTGACGTAATTTGATCTACGCGTTCAGATTAATCGGGAAAGGAATGAAAATGTATTCTGGACTTACTTCGATAAACCCATATGATCGCAATGGCGGTAGCAATAAATACGTCATAGCCGTCCAGCAGAAACGCATCCCATAGCCTCAACTGCACTTGGAACGGCACAGAATTTGCAAACAGGGTAATATACCACTTGGTCGCATATGATGTCGTGGAGATCGTGTGTCTCTTGAATGCGGCATAAACAGAGGGCATGAAACTCTCCATGATACGTTCTTGGACGTAAATGGCCTCGAGCATTCCTGGGAATCCCGGGCTGAATACACTGTGTAGCGAAAAGGCATCGTGCAGACGGACGAGGGAAGCGTATACGCGTTCAGGTTCAAAGTAGTTGAGCAGGGTGGCGGCGATGGGACCCATGCCTTGCACGTAACCACATGCAGAACAACAGAGAGAAAACGAATGGAGGACGCGGAAAAGCGATCGTTGTCTGTCAAACGAAGATTACGAAGGTTAAACTATATTCAGGGTAGATAATGCATACCCAGCTCCATATCTTGTTCTGAACATGACATGCCCACCTATCGTTCTTGGGACGTCCAGATCGATCTGAATGTCATAGAGAGATGGCTTTTCCAATGTTTCCCTGTAATCCTTGGCGAGTGCCACAATTTGGCCCGGCCCTGCCGCAGCATGACGGCACAGTAACATATCCCACGCAGCACTGCGCCAGCAGTCAGGAATCCCCTTGTAAGTCCGTTCGCGGAGTTTAATCTCCTTTGAAAAGCGGATGCGCCAAGCTTGAATATTGCCACCTGGGTCGCGTGCCTGTGGCTTCAGCATTCGAGTCCATTTCGCAATCCGAATAGCCTCTCGGACCGGTTTAGGCGAGGCTGGGAGAGAATTGAGAATATTAAGGCGGGAAATTGAGCCGCTCCCATGTGTGCGTGAAAACTTCTTGAGAAGGGGCGCAGAGTTAAGGAGCACGAGTCGGTCGTGCGATGGTAGGACGAAGAAGCCGTACCTGTATATGCATGATTCATTTTCGTATCAAGAGGTATAATAATGAAGGAACCAAAGACGAGAAGATGCGTTGCGTAGACGCCAATAGAATGTTATTCTATCCAAAAAAAGAGTAAATCTGCATGAAGAGACTTACCGATCTACGCTGGCGAGAGTCTGTATCTCGCGTGGATCAAGGTCTCCCTTCTTTTCCACTCCACCCACGGGTGTTGATACTGCAAACTGTTGGCTGGCCTGTGACATGTGCAGCCGCGCACGCGTGCGCTCAACGCCATCTTCATATCCATCCCCTTTAACCCCTGATACTTCCAGCTGGGCATATGTGCTCCGCACGTGGAAAGCGTCCATGTCCTCGCCTTCTGAGGGAGCCAATGAACTTTTACTTGGACAAGATTCTTGGACGGCCAGTTGCTCGGGGGAGCGTAACGACGAGGAAGGTATATTGGGTGAATGGGCTAACGGGCTGCGAGAAGATGAATTACGGATACCATGCGAGCGTACAGAAATGTGAGAAGCAGGGGTAGAGGCTCTTGAGGGGGGCAAAGGGGGTAAGTCGCGGAGAGATGCTCTTGAGGGGGGCAAGGGGGGCAAGTCGCGGACAGATAGAGGGGAACGACTACTTGATGAACTTTGAGAGCCTTGGGAAGGGCTATGGTCTGATTTTGAGGAGCTGGCGAGACTTTCGCGTCCATTTGCGCTTGAGGTGGAGAACGTACTTGAATGAGCTGAAGTTCGATGATCATCAAAAAGGCGGTCGGAAGCGGTGCGAGGTGACGAAGATCCGGCGTAGCTGGATGAAGGTCTGGATGAGTGTCGGCCATAGTAGGCGAGCTGAGTGCCTTCAAAGTCAGCTGGGGAGAAAAAGGTGTTCTCGTGGTCGTTTGGGAGGGTCAGACTGACGGTTGGGATGTCTTTTGCATCCTCGCCGTACATTGAGTAGATGGAAATGATGGAGTTTTCAGTGGAAGAACGGTCCTTTCGTTTGTCGTGATTGAGAGGCGCAGGCTGGATGATGAGAACCTCCATCCAGGTCGGAAACAAGGGGCGTTGCTGCACCGCCGCCTTTTACAACCGTCAGCCACTCTACCCAGAGCGCTGTCCTTTCTGAGAGTTATCAACCGCACACCATTAATTCTACTCAGCCAGTGAGCACGAGCACCGTAAGGCACACTACCCGGGACTCCGTACAGATCGTCCACGTCCGCTTACAGTTATACATATATGCGCTAGTATAAGCGATGCGGGGCAATTTCTAACAAACGGCAGCGCTCGTCTATTGAAGACCCAGTCGAACCAGAGAATTGATGGGGAAGTGGTTTTTTCTTAACCGATCGGTGTCTAAAATCTTATCGTCGGACAATCTGGCTGTAGGCGACACGGACACGAACTACTACCAGGTACTATCGATCCCACGAGATGCCTCCACCGCACACATAAAATCTGCCTATCACCGAGCTCTCCTCAGTTTCCACCCCGATAAGAAACATGTCAGGCCGCATACCCACGACACCTCACCCATAGACATTTCCCTCATCAAAGAAGCGTATGCTGCGCTCTCCGTACCAGAATCACGGTCGACATACGACAGTCTTCTATCCAATCAGGAGCAGCAATGGAGTAGTAGGCCAGGGTTTGCGGGCTCTAGACCCGCGCAGGTCGTTTCGCTGGAGGAGTTCGCGATGAATGCACAGCCTGATCCTCATCCCCATTCTGGCAGGGCCGCCGCAGCCGGGAGTGAATTGGCCAACGATAGAGACGGCAACGATGAGTGGGCAGTGTATACCTACCCCTGTCGGTGCGGTGGCACGTACAGCCTGACGACAGACGACTTAGAAAGTGGGCATCATCTTGTTGGGTGTGATTGTTGTTCAGAGGTTGTCTGGGTCGGGTATGAAGAGGTGGTTGAAAACGACTAGGTAATAACATTGTGCAGCGTCATAACTATGTAAATACATTCTGTAAGATAAATTAGTCCTCGTCCATGATTACATCCTCCTGTGCACTATTTCTGTCCTCCAGCCATTTCTTGAACATCGCCTGGCGCAGTTCACGTCCGAGAGCCGCAGCAACGGTGAAGGGCACAGCGTTTCCAATTTGTCGGTGCATCTGGCCCGACAGACCGTCCATCAGCATCGCGTAGAGTAGCCTTATTGCCAGTGCTCACTGTAATGACGTTGCCCCCAATCGCTTCAAAGACAAAATGATCCGGAAACCCTTGCGATCTGGCTAACTCGCGAACGGAGACCATTCTATGACACTGACATCGCCATACATTTAGAATAACTTGGCAGTTCATTGGTCTTGAAATTACGTACATGTGGATGCAGTACTTTGCTTTGTTTCGCAGTCGGGTCTACATTTGTAACCGTCGTAGGGAAGTAGCTCTTGCCATCAAGTCGACCATATAATCCTTTGTCCTCGTTGAGTATATCATACAGTAAGTAAGCTATTTGGGGGGTCACGAACTACTGCGATAGTTATTCCGGGCAACCCAAGATGTTGGATTTGCTGTTTGCCATTCTTGTAGGTGAGGTTCGAGACCTAACAACATTGTATATAATCATTATCAAACAGTTGAAAGCTTAGACGTACTCCGGTAATCTGCATTTGGTTTCAATGGAATTGATACGACGCTGTTCATGATGAGAAGCTATTTTGAAAGTAAATCTTCTGGCGCTCACCGTTCAACCCTCTTTGGTTGGAGACATTTTGTGAATTGCTGTAAGTCAGCTGTGGGCTTCCGACGCGCCACAGCTTGGAATCGCGTTCTCGGCTCGTGATGGTAATTCGGTCGCCTCTGAGTATATCCACAACGAGCGGATTTATCATCGCATACAAACGCAGGGATAGATCGCTCGCGTTCCAGCAACGCCGCTCGTTTCTCCGGTGACAGACTCTGGGACCGTGGATGTTTCCTGTTTATGAAACAAAAGATCAAATGCCTATCCATGCGTCAGTCTTTGGCCATGCCGTACCAGTCGAACTGAGGAAGGTCCTCAATAGCATCGTCGATTGTGACAAAGGGATGCGGAGCAGCTCCACTCTGCACTTTTATACATTCAATGGATTCCCCGTTCTTTAAATTGATCCGGAGGTGACCCTGGTAGGGGAAATCGTGGGTAGGTTGAGGGAGTTCCGGTAGAGGATGCCCATCAAGCGCTGCTATCAAAAAGAATCGTATACGTCTTTGCGGTGTGCCGCAGTGACCTGCTTGTAGCAGACCAAATCGTACCTGATATCTGCCATGTACTCATCAATTGGCGTATTGCAGGATATAATATATTCGTACCCCAAGTCAACCAATGCACGGACAAGGATTTTTAGTCCGCCCATTGGAATGCCTCCCTCCAGGCGATGGACAGAAGCCTGTATAGGATTGAGTGGGTAGTGAACAAAACCGGGGACATTTTCGAAGTATCCCATCTGTGGCCGGTATTCATCCATGTACGATAGCGCGTTGAAAATCAAGTTTGTCTTTGGATCGTCCGCGAGCTTAAACATATTAAGGCCTGAGTGTGATTGACTTGTAACCAGTGTACAGATCAGCCTTTGCTGCGCATCACATGGTAACATACCAGGGAAACCCAGCAGTGATCATCTGTATGTCACCTTTCTTAGGCGGATCAGGTACCGCGTGTCCGCCGTCCAGTTGCTTGGGCACTTCCACCAGATGCCCGGACCTTTTCTTGATGGCGTAGCGAAGTATGATGTTCGCACATTGGTTGTATACAATCGTATCGGGGGAATTGCGACTAATAGTTCCAGTCAGTGACTTTATTTCTGTGGCACGATCACTGATGAGATCACTAACCGGAATGTTCTTGCTGCACTTGGAGACACCTCGACCGCATGTGTGATTTTGAGCCCACTGAAACCGTCTTTCATCCCAAGGCTAAACGCACCGGCACCACCAAATAGGTCAAGAACGGTGATTGACTGCCTCTCAACAATGGACAGATATTGTTTAAGCAGCTTCTGGTCTGAGAGCTTCTCTTTGCAACAAGTTGAACAAACCTGGAGCTCGTCACAGTCGACCAGTTGTCTGTCATGCCACGAGTCTACTTTGATAGACGGGAAAGCGTATTTAAGGAAAAAGTGATCAGGTGATGCGTCGAGCCACTTATTAAGGTCCGGGATAGATTCATAGGGGAATACATAGATGACTTGAATTAGATCATCGGTCGGGACCTTCATCTCGTCTTTGCAAAGGTATAGGTGACGCTACATGGTTGTGAGATAAGAATGAGAACATCACTTCGAAATCGAACGTACTTCATCTCGCATGATATTGTCAGGAAGAACGTCCCCGAGAGCGCTGATCCGTCCAACTTGTCTCACCTTGGCAGTAAATATGTTGATTTCGATGATGTAACCGATATTTGCAGGCCCTTGTTGAGCTTTGAATAGGACGAAATCCCACGGATGGAAATTTCTGCCTCTGTATGCGATGCCACTTCTACCGTCATCTGTACGAAGTTTGCGAGGCTGCTCGGCGTGTTTTCTCTCTTCGGATAGCACACATACAGGACAATTTTCCGGAGGTAAATGGTTTGCCACCATCTGCGAGCGCTGGGTGTCGATTGAAACAAGCGAGGCCGTTTCCTTGTCATGTTTGAACCTATACCTTTCATCAACAAGGCTAGCTACAAAGGAAAATGGAGCGTACTTGTAGAAATATTCATTTTGATTGGCTGGAGGGTGCTCAGGCCTCTCATGAACAATTACTCTACTAACAATCTGTTCCAATGGGATAAGGCCACATATATCATTCAGAAATAGTTCCTGTGGGTGAGCCATCTCATCTAGAAAAAATTGTGATCCATGTTCAAGCCACTGAACGTGTGCAGTATGTTCTTGTGATATAAAGTAAATAATTTTGCCAAACCTAGCTCACGTCAGTGATGAAATTCGGCTACGGAAAATAAATTTACCAGAAATAGTCTTGAATTTTTGTAGCCTTTGGTACGTTTCCTTCTGCTGGCAGATTTTCGGGTGGTTTGTGATTGTCTGAAATGGGGACAAGAACAAAATCACCGACCTATTCCGACGTGAGATGGGACCTTGACATTCGGTACTTCACTTACATGATATTTTTGATCATCAATGTTCATCGAACGTACGTAATCTGAGCCAGGCACCAGCCGATCCTCCTTGTTCCAATCGATCGATTTCTTTGTAGTGTGTGCTCTTCTGATTAACGAGCAAAGCCGAGCATACGCATTCTGTTCTAACACCTCTATCTGCTTCTTATCTGGAAGGGGAGGTCGAGCACCGATTACATATATCTCTTCCCTTACAAAGCCCTGGATCAGTTCTGCAATACGAGGAGTGACATGGGTCACATTCTGGTTTTCAGGCTTTAAAACTGCTAAGTCTGGGTTTCCGAGAAGAGCCCGGTTATGCTGCGGTTGTCGAATACGTGGCTGAAGTTCATTAGCTCTGTGCCTCACGGAGACAGATATCGGTGATGCTTTCCGTAGAATATGTCTCACGATGGGGGTTGATTTTAGTTGCGGCGAGTCCGTCATCTCATTGACAATATTTTGAAGTTCCTCGACCTAAGCAGACACTCATGAATATTGCACTCTTTGTGACTCGAATACTTACAGCATCAGAAATATCTTCTTCTTGACATGTTCGGCCAAATATATCCACCATGTTGCTATACCGTTTGATGAACGAATCATATGTGTAACCGGGACGCCTGAGCGCAGCCGATACAACCATTTGCACAACCCGCCGCGGCGTATAAAACATCTTGTAAGTAGGTTCGTACGCTTTTGAGGGTGTCTTGAGTATGTACCAAGCGCACTCTGTCTCAATGTAAAACGGCCTGTTGTTCTGTTAGCGAGAAGTAAAATAGCGTAGACTTCACACTCACTCATATTCCGATTTGTAGTCTACCATATACCGGAGAATCGCGCCAAGCCGGATATACACTTTCTCTTCTTCCTCGGTTTCCCAATCGTCCTGACCCACATCTTCGTCAACGTAGTATGCTGTGGTCCAACCTGCTCCCTCAAAATGTCGGTCAACCCCATCCTCCTCCTCAATCGCAGCCAATGATATCATTTCGTTCCGATGGAGTGGATCGAATATCGAGAAGTCTGTAAGAATTCGGATCGGCTTTTCATCGTCATCTAATGGATCTTCTTCCGGTTCCTCGCCGGGTACGACGAGTTCCTTAACCTCTTTTTCTTCTTCAGGTCTAGAGACGTAAAATGATGCTATGAGAGAGTTTAACGCGATTTGGTTTAGCGCAGATCTATAATTCCAATTTTGGCTTACTTGGCGGCAATTGCTTCTGCTTTGCTGGCTGCGGTGATGCAGAATTGTTGATGTAAAATCACTGATAGGCACATCGCACTCACACGTTCGACACTGGATTCAGAGTAGCGTCGCCTCTTGTTTACGCCAGAGCTAGACGAGCTTACGGAAGGGGCCCGCGGCTCAAGTGGGGCTTCGTCAGGAAAGGACACGTCGAATGCGCTGGCCCGAGGTCGTGGCATCTGGGCAGAAAGTTAGTTGGAGCACATTCTCGATGCGAGGAAGGAATGGACATTACCAATAAACGTTTAAACTATGACTAGACTAGATTGGGATCGACGAGAGGTTCCACGCAGAACGGAGAGGAGTCCACGCGTGGGCGTCGATAGTATATATAGATAAATATGACCCAGACAGAATTCCTCATCGGGAGTTTTCACAATCACTATAGGTATTCTAATCCTAAAATTATCGAGTACACAGGGTCCGCCGTAATACGATTTGTACAGGCAAGTAAAAAGAATAATTGGGAATGGAAGTTGTAGTACATACTAAGAAGGGCATCGTGTATGGGAGGACGCGGAAGACGTGAATCATAACGAGTGAGAAAATACACAACACATACTCATGAGCAACCCGCCATGTAATCAAACCCTTTGCATGTATTCTTGCCCGGGCATCATTCCTTGGTCATACATGTCCTGAGGTATCACATCAATGTTTTGATGGAAGTCTGCAGTCAATTATCATGATGATCGGAACGGGTACCCGAGACGCTTGCCTAGTATTTCTTCGTACATCATGACCTTCCAGGTGTCCACAGGAAGGTCAGCATCGTTAAAGCTCCAGTCAAACTTTTCCCCTGCAACTGGCTCATCCGTCGGATCATGGTACGGCGAGACGTATACATGGGCCAACGAATTTGTAGCATTTATCCGTTTCCTGGGGTCGAATACGAGCATACGCTCCAGTAAATCCAAAGCTAAAGCCACGATTAGAAGACTGCACATCTGCTGAATAAACTACACACCCTCTGGGTCTGAGGTGCGTAATTTTTGGGAGAAAGGCACGCGATCGCGCTTAGGGAGGCTGCGCACGAATCGCAAAGTCTTTGACCGTTATCAGTGCAGGTGTACAGCAAAGGTCGTGGCAGCATACATTTTCGCTACAGATGGTCTCTATGACGTCATCTGGAGGTGTACCCAACAATTCAGTAATGATGGAGAATTGATTCACATCTTAACGTACGGACGAATGAGCAGATGTCCAATGTCATGTATGCGTCATTAACTTACGGTCTTTCCCCGGAAACAATGGTTTACCCTCAAGCATTTCTGCAAAGATGCATCCTGTGCTCCAAATATCGACTGCAACATCGTATTTTTGCCATGTCAACATAATCTCTGGGGCACGGTAATATCGTGTTGACACGTATCCTGTCATTTGAGGATCCTGGATGCGCGCTAAACCGAAATCGCAGATCTACCGACGTGGGAAACGAAGATATACCGTCAGAAGGAGAAGAGGCAGACCTTAAGGTCACAATTCTCATTCACAAGAATGTTGCTTGGTTTCTGCAGCACTATCAGCGCGGGTATGGTCGAACGATAGTGGACGCACCAGATCCCGATGCACAACACCTGCTGAATGCACATATTTAAGACCGCGCTAGGTATATGTCAGGTTTGGTTATGAACCATGTAGCGGCATTGGTACGTACAAGTATTTGATAAAGAAAGTACTGTATAAACTGTTTCTCCAATGGCCTTGAAGTCAAGAGACGGTGCAAATCGGTACCCAGGAGCTCTGTCACAAAGTACCTGTTTGTCATGTAGGCCACCGACAGGCATGGATAAGAAAGATGCCACGAACAAATCCTCCAAAGGCGATATGAACACATCCTTGAGACCGATGATCTGAGTGTTTACGCATCAGCAAAGTGTATGCAAGTAGTTGCAAACTCGCATTCTCGTGTTGGATATGTTTCAACAACTTCAACTCGCGATACGTTCGCTTGCTCAGCACGGGGGTGCTAAATGGCTTCATTATTTTCTTGATTGCAACCGGTTGGGCAGTTAATTGATCCTTCGCCGAGCTGGTCCCAAAAATAAGGTGAAGGTATGCTGTAATCTATGGTGACGACGGACCATACGAGCCCGAATGCTCCTTGAGACAATCGCTGAGCGCCACCATGTTCAGTAATGATGGAAAAGGTCCTCACCCATTCCGACTGGCTGGAGATCAACATAGCGTGTCGTGACCTACAAGACATCAGATATGATTGGCGATGAAAGACAAGGCAGACCTCGAAGGACGTTCCAAATATGCTCAACTTCACAAACGACATTGGGCAAAGTACAATGATGGTTAATGCAAGGCTTTCGTGGCCTTCGCGCAAAGGGGGTGGTACGAAAGGTGCAAGAGGTATATGCCAGACGAGGCAGTAGCCTTTCTGGGTTATATCATCTAGATCATGCTTACGTATGACGTAAAAATTGCAACGCTTTGACACCATGTTCGCTGTCAGAGCATCCGCTGTTACCCGCTCATTTGTACGCAAAGCACTTTCGCTCGTGGATTCTCTGACACACATTAGGTCTTGAATACCCGCAGATACGCGTCCTCTGCGTCAACTCCTAACAAATCTTCAAATTTGCCCTTTTTCCTGCTTGCTGCAGGTGCGGCCGGCTTGGGTGGCTATTGGTATCTTGATTACCAGTCAAAACACTCTTCAGAAACCAAACAGGAAAAGAGCCCTTTTGATCCAGAGAACTTTGTCGATTTTAAACTAAAACGGGTCATCCCGTATAGTCACAACACTTCCAAGTGCGCTTTCATATCAAGTAAGAAATTCTCACTGTAAGTATTATACAGATTTGTGTTCGAACTCCCGAACAATGAGGCCTCTTTCTTGCCCGTGGCGTCGTGTTTATTGACCCGAGCTTCCGATCCCGAGGCGTTGAAAGACGCAAACGGTAAACCTATTGTCCGTCCTTACACCCCAATTTCTCCCCCGAATCTCAAAGGAGAAGTGGTTCTTTTGATCAAGCGATATGAGAATGGGAACCAGTCCAAGCATATCCACTCTCTCAAGGTCTGTTACTCATGACGATCGTCACAGCTGACATCATTGCATAGCCATTTAGGAAGGGGATACGCTTGCATTGAAGGGTCCAATCATCAAATTTCCATATAAGGGTGGGTTGCTGTAGAGGGTAAAGATCATTTTGGGTGCTCATGTGAATCTCTCAGAAAACGAGTTTGAGCAAGTTGTGTTGATTGGCGGCGGCACAGGCATGTGGGTATCTCGCATATATTTCCCACCAACAAACCGATATCATCACCAGAACTCCACTCTATCAAGTTTTAGATCACGCACTTGCGAACAAATCCAACAAGACAAAGTTTAAACTTCTTTTCTCAAACGTTACCGAGAAAGATATACTTCTTCGCGAAGAACTCGATGCCCTAAAGAAAAAACATTCAGACAATGTCGACATTGTCTATATACTGAATAAGCCTGGGCCGAACTGGACAGGCGAGCGATCAACTAAATGAGGGCTTCCTTCTGAACCTAGTTCTCCTGTAGGTCCCTCAGGGTACGTGACGGCAGATATCGTCAAGAAACATGCCGCACCGCCTTCGTTGGGTGAAAAGGTGAAGATCTTCGTCTGCGGTACGTCATTGCGTCATCTGCATTTGATCTGACCCCTGACGGCATTTGTAGGACCGCCGGGCCAAGTAGCTGCGGTGGCTGGCAAGAAGAACGGTTTTAAACAGGGTGAACTGGGAGGAATCTTAAAAGAGCTCGGCTACACAGAAGATCAAGTGAGCCTTTCGTTCAATTTGCACGACAGCTCTGATCTATCGTTTTCTAGATATTCAAATTTTAGATGGCGATACCTATATATGTCCATATAGATATGTACACGCGTAGGACCGTGAAGTCAATGAATATCGACCATTCTAACATGATATCCATAATTCAAACGGAGCAGGGTTATTGCAAGTAACTATGGTGATGAATCAATTATCTAATTCGCCTGTACGCGCGGCCCAGGCAAGTTTAAGCCGCCATAAAAGAGTCACGCTGGAGTTAGTTAGCCAAGGCGCCGGAACAGTTGGCGCTCCCCTGGCTGATGGATGCATTGCGAGCGTGCGATGATGTATTTATCCTATCTTCAACGTTCAATAAATCCACGGTTTCAGGACATCTGAGAGGATCTTGACGCCGCAATAGCTTTGGCCGGGAAGTAGATTGCGGATGATTCAGCTTTAGCATAGGCTGATTCCGCGCGCTGGTTGGATAGTAGTAAATGCTTATGTATCCCCACAGCCAAAAACAAACCCGAGCGGAAGCCGAGACGTCTGGGATGCTGCTACTGACTTGGTCAGAACAGTCCAACACCCATTAAAAATTCCCCAACAAGTACTCTTGATAAGACATAGAAAATCATTTTCATATGTCTAGAAAATGTCTGGGGTTAAAAAAACGATGTTCAGAGGAGGGAATGCCTACCGAACCAACTACCACACAGCTCCTTCTTTCCCGGCTTGCCAGTTGATCAATTAGCAAGAGAGAAACTTGGCGACTCGTTGTAAGGGTCGTAAAGGACGCTCGTTTGAATTCGCGTTACGCAGCCTTTTTCACCCAAAAATTCCGGATCACTGCGGTCTGGACGTAGTCATTGAGTCACTTCTGTTGGGCATGCGGGGTCCAGGATTTTTGTACTGGTCAATAAATCGGGAGTTGCTGTCGGCATATGATCTAGGATCGTCCCGCCGGTCCTCGTGCATGCGGTAGCATTCCAAGTAGGAGAAACGTTAATAAGCTTGCTGCTTGAAGGGAATGGACTAGAATAATGTGGATATTTCAAAACCCCGCTCTTTGGTGGCATTATTTACGAATTTGGGACACCGACGCTTTGCCGATCACAATCCTGGCCTTGCGCCTGTTCGTTAAAAATTCCAGACTCACTCTTTTCTTTTCTCCTTCCGTGTCTGTAATATTTGGTGAGGGATACAGAAGTTGGGGAAGGCGCTGTAAAGTCTGGATATTTTGCTGCACACCGATGGGACAATTTCCAATTCACACCATCGCGTTTCCTGACGTCTTCTATGTCCTATCCTCAGCCTCTGGACGGTCATTCACTTGACGGACATGGGGCCTCCTTGGGAAAGACATTTTTTTGACGCAGAACTCGTTATAGGTCAAGGCGCCACGGTTCAAAAATCGCGAAACATCGCCTACAACATCCTCTCACTCCTATGAGGCTTTCACACATCAAGTCGTCGTTATAGAAGACTCTCGTAGCTCAGCGCTCGGTCGGAGCAGAGTAGTCGAGGAAGCCGCTGATGTCGTCCCTGGACATTCCTGCTTGCATGGCGTCTCGGTTATCATTCGATAGGCCTATACCTTTCTTCAGATGGCGAGCACACAGACACACTCTTGGCTTCTAGCTTCGTCGATCTTGCGATCTTTCCGCGGTTGAACGAGCACAATCATGCAGGAGTGGTCGGGCATATAGTGATATAGTGTAAGAGCTCACTCTCGACGACATTAATTGGTGCCATATTTCGAAGTTTTTATGACAGCAGAATCATTGCGCTCGATGCCTTTGGCGTGCGCGCTATCCCAACTGAATCGATGCAGTGGCCAGATGCAATCAAAAGTGAGCCTTCAGCTCGTCTTGCCAAATGGTTTTTAATATCATGTACCACAGTTCAGTCCGATGTCTTCACATCAAGGCGCTCTTGTGCGCCATTTCCCTTTATTGGGATCTTCGACTTTGGGCTTCCATCTTGATGAACTTGGCGACAAAGCTTTGTAAAGCTTGACGGGGTCATCACGCCATACTGTACTATACCTTCATGCAGGTGGTCTGTGAACAAGGTGGCTTCTGTCAAAACGCTAATTTCCCACTCGCTCCATGAGGCGCCGAAATGACTCATCTTTGAGGCTGTGACAGTCGGCGTCACAATTCCATATATGGTCAACGTCGGGAGGCGGGCCCACGTTTGAACCCAAATGACCCGCCGGATCTCCGGAATCCATATGGTTCACCCCATTAAAGGGAAATGTCATATGGCACCGAGCGCAAGGCGCATGATTCACTTTGACGTTGCCCAGAAAGGATGCGAGCACATGTGGAACGCCATTTTCTCTTCGCGTGGCCCCTGGAAAGCATTCCTATGCTCTACACACAAGGATACCATCATCGATCTCATCGCCTCCATACCTTTCTCCACCTTTATACGCGCTGGGTGGCTGTATCTTGGTTGCGGTTTCCCGTTACTTCATCCCAAGAGGCAACATGGGCCAGGAGAAATCCGACTATAACTGCGGGCAGGATTTGACCCTTGCGATTCTTGCCCTGTTCGATCTGACGGTGTATCCTTAAGGAGGCATGGCAGTGAATGGTTTACGAAGCGCAGGAACGCCAAAAATGTAAAGTCCGCCGACAGAAGAAAGTTTGGGAGCCCTGAAAGCGCCACTTCGTTCTTCATTTCTATCCTCTTCCTTTTCCATCCTTTCTTTTGCGCCCTCATGGATTCCAGTACTTTTTTTACATTTTCTGCTCAAAAAAATGCGAATTTTAGCACTACTCGACACCTCCCTACGTATGAGGAGGCGGATATACCCTACTCCCTGCGTCTCCCAGCTTACCGCTCTTCTTACATCCGTCGGTATCACCCTTACGCGCGGTATTCTGCATCTATTGTAGAGGAACGATTCATGGTAAGAACATTAATACCATCCAAATAACATAATAAATGACTCGTTTCAGGTGGAGGACGTTGGTGACCATGACGACGAGGAATCTCTACTTGATTTATCTATCTTGTATGAGACCATTCCACAAATGCGCGATGCGCTTGGAGATCCGCACCTCGCCCAGAACCCGGAAGATCAAGTTGGAGAGCGGCGCGACGAAGCGCCTGAAATTATCAACGGCGACTTGGGTGAGGAGCAAGAGGTTGAAAGGGACAATGTCGAGCACTCTAGGCAGCCAAGCCCATTCCTCCGTTTGGTGCGAGTCATGATCGAGCTTCTTTCCTCTGAATGACGTTTAACTATGTTCAGGACATGACGAAAAGCGCCATTCTCGAAAATATGTGAGCCAACGCGCGTCTACAACAACGTACATTCTCTACCGCCGAAACGACAAAATGGCCTAATGTAACATATCATTGCGTCTTGACGAATTATCGTATGCACAAAAATTTTTAAAATAGGATTCAGATATATATATACATACAAAAAGAAGAGTGCGGACTTCAGTAGATAAGTAGTACTTAATCAGCGCATAAATATGAAATCGAAGCCAAGTGACGTTGAGAAAGGTTAGTTGTACGAGTTTACCATGGGAGAACTCGACACAGTATACAAAGGCGGTTGCGCTTGTGGATCCATATCATATCAAGTGACAGGAAAGCCAATCCGAAGCGTGTATTGCCATTGCACGCTGTGTCAGAGGCTCAACGGTATGTCTTCCAATATTAAGATATGATATTTTAATCAAGGTGAACATGCATTGGCAGGATGCGCTTTCATCCACACTATCCACTATCCCGCATCCGCATTCTCTTGGACACATAAAGAGCCACATGAAGATGCTATCGAAGTCTACAGCGTCGAGTCTAAACCGTGGAAGCTCCGATCCCGCTGCACGAGATGCGGCTGCTGTGTTTCGTCCCACAACATTAAGACCGGCAGACGGAGCGTATGGGGTGCCCAATTTGACAGAGATGGGTCAGGAAAAATCAAACATTGGGATGCCTTGAAGCCTACGGCACACATATTCTATGAAACGCGTATGCTGGATATCAGCGACGACCTGGAGAAGTGGGAGGGATACAACGATGTAGGGTAGAATAGAGATTTTAAATACATACGCGCAAACATCGCCATGTCAACCTTCCGGGCCTCTCCCTGGGTCAGTTACAACGCCCAACCACAATCAACGCACGCCATGGACGAAGACGTCGAGATGGACGCTCCCCAAATATCTATCCTTCGAGAAGAAGTGTCTCCCCCGCCTCAGCGTAAAACAGCCGGCTCACGCAAGTCAAAATCGACTCCTAAGGGCAAGACTGGAGATTTTCCCTATCTCCCGCGTCCCCGGAAGGAATCCATATCAGACGATGAATATGATGAGCCAGAGGAAGAAGAAGACCAACTTATCGACGATGACGAGCTGAATAAACCCACACCGTCACAACGCTCCACCGAATCAGGCCAGAAGCGTAAGGCTCCAAGTAAACGAAAGCCGCGTAGAAATGAGAAGAAGGCAGAAGAAGATAAGAAGGGGAAGGAGAAACAGCCGCAACAAGCGGCCCTCCACACAAACGTTGGCCCTTCTGAAACGGAACCTCCTCGACCAGACGTGATGGGAGATATCAATGCTGTTGATGTTGTGCCGGCCAACATACCACAAGATATTCCTTTAGAATCAACTCTCGTCGCGAAGCCATTAAAGAAGAAATCTCCTCGTAAGCCACCAGCTGTGCCACGCCACCGCGTGAAGGGTGCTCTTATGTAGGTCCCACGCAGTCAAAAGGAATAGGTACTGAATTTACTCTTTAGTGACAAGGAGAAGTTAAAGATCACTATTCGACCAATGTTTCCTCTTGAAGATATGGAAGTGGCCAGTGAAGGTGGTCAGTTGCAACTGTGCTTACTATTACGACGGTTCTGAATTCATTTGGTAGGCCACACTGGCACCGCAGCCTCATCACCCATTGCGACACATATAGAACCTATTGAACCGCATGATCTGGATTTAGAGCAACTGGGACCCGCGGTATCTTCTGTACCCGTATTAGAAGAGCCGATGAGTTTGGAGAATTTACCAATTCCTGTTTACACATTGCCCACAAAACCTTTCCCCGTTCAACCAGCGCCAAAAATGAACACTGGTGCAGCACCAACCATACCTCTTGACAAAAGTGGCAAAAAGGCGCGTCACTGGCGCTTGGCTCACCGTGAAATACGGGGGATAGCTGGCGGGCGGTGGTTCGCACGAACATGGGTAGGCGAGAAGGAATCGCAGTTTGCAGCTGCAATGGCGGCGGCTGCGCGAGAGGGAGACGATAGGCTGATCAAGGGGTCCATATCTGCACCGGTCGGTGGAAAAGGGTCTGCGAAGACGAAGGGGTCAAAGAATACGTCGTCGTTGGCCGCCTCTACCTCGGGGTCTGCTGCACCATCGCGTGATGCTTCTCTCGGTCCCGACGCGCCGATCTCCATTAGCGCGGTACGTGCCCCAACCAAGATGCGCATAACACTTGGTCCAGATGAGTATGGCGACTAGTATCATTTGTTTATTATGCTATCTAGGTTTTGCATACGTAAAATATGTAGACTGAGGCGAGCTTGCAGAACAAATAAATGTACTGATAGCTCAACGTTCTAAAACCCGAGCCGCAATTGAATTCGGTCCCTTCGTAAGACCGTCATCGTGCCTTTGATTCTTGAAGTCTTAGAGTGCCTCGAGACCGCATTATGTGTGCTCGTAATGAGGTACTACACATGTCCGCCACAGGATCTAGAAAGTTCAAATGGGTTGTGACAGAGGAGCGAAGCGAGAGTAGCACGTTCCTGTGACGCCTGTCACAAATTGAAATATTGATTAACGACACACCTCAGAGCAGTGCTTAGAATTTTCCAACATAGTCATGTCGTTTAACTCTCCCGCTTTGTCGGGCATTGAGGTAGCGGCGAGTCCATCATCGAAGAAGGGCTCAGCATGGCTCACAACCAAAGTGAACGAACGAGGTCCGTTACTCTTTACGGTTTAGCGCAACAGGCCGACCTGAGAGCCACCTGTAGCCATAGCTCAACAAGCCTATGCATCCGATCCAAAATTCAAAAAATATACTCAGCAGGTGGAAAAATGTCTCAACTCGTTCGATAACGTGCACGAATGGGCGGATTGTATCTCATTCTTGAAGCAATTGCTCAAGGTGCGTTTCTCCAAGCGGTTTGTATCTATCGGAATAGTGGTGATGAACACGGCCAGTTGCCTTCGTCCCCTGTTGTTTACACGCATGTTCTATCATAAACCTGCAATCACCATCGCTTAGACGCTCCAAGCATACATGCAATTCAAGGAGATACCGCGCAAGCTCGTCGTCGCAAAACGGCTGGCGCAATGCCTGAATCCAGCATTACCAACTGGTGTACACCAACGTGCTTTGGATGTCTATGCGCATATATTGGCTGTACTAGGGGTATGTACATTTGTCTGATGAACAAATCCTCAGATAATGTTGTGACGTCGCTTCATCTAGTCAGAGGGCCTAAAACGCGATTTGGCATTGTGGTCTGCCGGGTTATTTCCATTTTTTGAATATGCCGCGACATCAGTCAAGGTACGTTTTCAGGTTTTTTTTCAATCTGTATTGGGTGGGATAGGGCTAAGATGTCTTCTGCATATAGCCAACACTTTTCAACCTTTACGATACACATTACATACCTCTGCAAGCAGGCCTTCGACCGATTATGAAATCCTTTATATTAGCACTGCTGCCAGGACTGGAGGAAGAGACGGGAGAATTTTTTGAAAAAGTGACCTTCACCCCATCGGTTGGTAGAAAACATATCGTTTATCTTGTGGTTAGGTCATGGGTTTACTTGATCAACTTTCTGGAACTGTGTCACCCTCGTTCTTCATTCAGAACATGTGGCTGGTCATGCTGACCACTCCATCCGTACGAGGGACGTCACTGAGCTTCCTTTCGCGCCGTCTTCCGAAGATTGACGCAGACGAAGGTAAAGCCATATCTGTGAAGGAATATGCACCATCTGATGCCCCTATCGCATTAGATATTACGGTTATCGTTGGACGAGATATTGGACTGATGATACGAGCATTTGCTGCAGCGCTAGAAGATGAAAACCTTCTAGTGCGCCGGAGTGCATTGGACCTCCTATTGCAGGCTCTGCGCGTGGATAGCTTGGCAATTCGTAAAGCACATCTGAGCGACCAAGCCATCCTTATGCGTGCTGCAACTGGAGTCGTGCTGCGACGCGATTTGTCGCTGAATAGAAGATTATACACTTGGCTGTTGGGTCCCGAAGAGAAGACCGAGCATCAAATCACATATCTCAAGAATAATGCTCTGACTCTACTAAGCGCAACATTGAAGGTGGGTATAAAGTCATATTACAACAGTCAGCTCTTAGACTTTGGTCAGAATGAGATGTTCAATCCATCGGGGGATTATTCCGAGAATCGACCGTTCAAGATATTCATTTCCTTGCTCGACAAGTGGGAAATTGGCGTACCGTTAACTGGGGTGTTGGTTTATGATGCGTTCAAAGCAATCAAACAACACATGGATAAGCCACCAGAAAACGGCGAAGATGTATGTATCTTCTGCGCTTCGGCCGTCAGCAATTGATTCGTGATACTTGCAGATGATGATGACAGCAAGCACTCTTTATGATGCTGTCGAACCGCAGATTGCTTGGAAAATGTTACTTACAAATCTTTTTGATGACCTCTTAAGCGATGGTACGAAAGTGGAAGGGGCTCTGATGATCCAGTTCATCTTGAATTCGTATGTTCAAGACGAGGAGATAACGACAGTGCACTTGCCCGTCATCTGTGCAGGCATTGTAGATATGGTTGACGTGAGTTCTACTTTTTGAAGATGATGGCTGGCTGATGAATAATGAAGTGGCTAATACGTCAAAATCCTGCCGTCTCTTCCTCTAGTATATTGAGAGAATGTCTTGTGCTACTGGAAGAGATGCAGAAACTAATCCCACATTCCGCGCTTTTGGGACGACCTCAAGTTGACAAGTCTTTCGATGCCACCAGCATCCGGTGTTATCTTTTTGCATGCAAATTCTATGGCATCACACCGATAATTATGCCGGCTGGGCTGACATCATCTATTATCCCCCTTTCCTCTATGTTCGACAGTTTGTCCACAATTAGTCTTGAATGCGCTCGCATATTAGCTGAAAAGGCGGAATGTCCGGAAGCACTAAAGGAAGTTTTGTCGCGGACATTATCGATTATGAACAGTCTTGCAGCCAAACTTGAGTCACCGATTCCGGTGGCATGGAAACCTCGCGAATGGTTGTCATCTTTGTTGACCTGTTTTGGTTCAGATGTAAGTGTCGGCCATTATGAGAGATTATCTCCATGACATGTCAATTGATAATAGGCCATTACTTTCCCCGTCGTTGACAGTACGGTGACACTGATTGTTGCCTTCCACCAGTGTCGGTTCATCGAACCACCTCTCAGTATTGACGACAGGGGAACGATGTATAAACTAACCAATAAACTTCTATATTACCTGAGCCCGACATTCTCCATTTACCATGTACGCGCCATTAGCCTGATTTGGTCACTGCAAGAGGTGACAACAAAGCCTCACGTGGAATCGATCCTGGCGCAGGCTCTCAACTCCTCAGAATCACGCAACGTTTCTGAGGCATATGAGGCCTTTGGCATTCTTTGGAGACTAAGCGGTGCGGCTTTCCCGATCTGGTCGATTCACGAGCTGACATCGTGCAAATTGTGCAGATGATAACCTTTTGCCCGGTTTCAGACTTAAAATTCCTATGATGCTCGTTTTGGATAGCTTGAGAAATGACGATCCAAGTCTGCGGCGGATGGGTGAAACTTGGATGCGATGCAACCTTAAATCTTATTTGCGGTATGTGGGTTCTTTCTTTTATCCAATCGCGTTCTTAACATGACCTTCATCAGAGTTCTTGACCCGCTACTGTACGATTTTCTGGATCCCTCAATACGACGCGTGTCAGTTATATCGACGGTCAAAGGCAGGCAGATTCCCGGTTGCCAATATGAACGGCCTTTTGACCAGCGATATATTAACTATCTATTGGATACGCTTCTTGCTATTATACGGTTTAGTGGGCAAGGTTTCGTCAAGACAGCGCGGACCGCACCTGTGAAGCGGTCATTTCATACTGGTTTAGTACAGAGGATTGAATCTGGTAAGTTCAATTCAAAGTACTGCTTGGATGCACATTCATCCTTGATTTAGGAGGTATTACTCTACCAGATCCAAGCTATTTTGATGTGCTTATTGAGCTCCTGCTACAGTACGTTTCGTTCACTTATGATCCTGTGTTATTGGTGTGAACATGTCATTAGGTATATACAATCTGAACCGAAGCCATCGCTTAAAGGAACCATGGAATCTTTCAACATTTCGACTCAGACTACTGCCGTTGACATTTTACAAGTCATAGTTACCCGCGGGGATGTTGATCCCATGACAATTGAATCCATTGAAGCCGTCGTCGTCGGCAAATTATTCTTCTGTATTCATACAGGTCACCTTGATTTGCAAAACAAACTACTGCATATCCTGCACTCTTTAATATCCAATTATGTGTCCCAGGGGAGATCAGCATCCGAGAAACATAAAGACGATGGCGCTGTCGATCGTACGGGATCACAGGAAAAGGTGCATGAAACCCTTACCCGAGGCTATACTGCACATTCGTTGCTGGTACAGGTGCTAGTTGACGGCATTGCAGTCCGCACAAATAGATCGATTTTGCAGCATTGGATCGATTTCATCCTGACAGCTGTACCTCAATTCCAACTAGCACTACACGCTGTTGTTATGCCGCTGAATGACTGTTTGTGCCGTCAACTGAGGACGTCGTTGAACGACTTACTCCAGGCCTCATCTAGGAAGCATGAGTTTGGTTCTGATGTTTCTACGGCAGTTACGGATGCTGAGTTTGCTATGCTATTGAATGGGCTGGAACGATTTGTTTTGTTGGGCCTCACGGCTAACCCAGAGAGCAATGTCTCAGAGGAAGACATCCCGATGATTGAAAAGTCCACGTCCGAACCTAGCGGTCTGTTGGGAATGGTCTCGAATGTGTTTGGTGCGGATACCAGCACTGTGACAGATGAGCAGCTCATGGTGAGAGTTTATATTACCAACCGTGTTTCCATTGTAATATTTCACGTACTAGTCGCGTTCTCCTGGTTATAAGTCACTTGATGACGGTATTCGAACGCTATTCGTTGTTTGGGGTTCACTCGTATGGGATACTCCCAAATCCTACTCATCTGCGGATGCATCTTTGTCCTTGATTTACAGTCGGACAAGGCTGCGATGCCGCCGTGTACTCGAGCATCTATTCCGAGTGCAATCGGCGGAAGTCCTGGAATCTGTCATCCATTACTGGAGCCAAGATCCCTTGGTAAGTTCCGATCCTTGACGTTGTTGGTACGGGGGATGATGCATGGAATTAGCCGCCACGAGTATCTCCAAAAGCATCTTTTGAGCTGGTTGATGTCTTGATTGCTAGTGCTCAAAGCACCATACACATGATCTGTGAGAGCATTATGGCCAGAGTTAACCCTCCCGAGAAGGCAAGAAAGCAGGCTCTTAATCCTAACCTGTCAGTTCTTGTATTTGCGATGCTATATGGCTCGCTGATTCCTTGTAGCTCAGACGCAACTTTGTTCAAGTTCCTTGAGCACTATGTGCAACGGCTTGAAGGACCCGTGGCTTTGCAAGTTTGGGGCCGATTTTTGCAACTTGTGAAAGAATTAACGGGAGGGACACGGGAGTTCAAAGTTCAGAACTACTTATGCTTGAGGTGCGTAGGTCTCGCAATGGACAAGTTTTAATGATATTCATTTTTGTGAAGATGCCTAACTGTGTTGGCAGACCGAGTGACGCAGACAACGGCGATGGAAGATCGACGAGTGAGGAAGGAAGTGCAAGTGTGTACTGTGTTCCAAACAGGAAATGCAACTGCTAATTCCCCTTAGGATAACTTCGGGAAACTACTCGATTCATGCGTCGCGTTCGTCGGCCGAACATTCGACCAAGGGTCGTGGATACGTCGTTCAACGAAGGAGGCATTGTTGGCAAATGGAAGAGAATCGCCTGCTCCTCGTACAGGTATTTGCTATACTCGAGCGTCTTCGAGCTCTGTTGATCTTGAGCAGACTCTAGGAATGAAGAAAAAGTCGATGGTTCTCCAGAACTTCCAAAACCAGGGACCGTCGAATTCGTGTCGCAGGTCGGTTTCGATTTGACTAAGTCAGTGCGAAAGACTATATCCAATCCATTGTAGATCATGCAATTCTTGGCATCCACCGCTCTTCCACGGCTTCGGAAATTTTTGATGGACAATGACAAGGTGGCTGCCGCATGCAGCAATATCGTATATTATGTCGTTAGCCCTTGTCTTAAGGGCAAGAACAAGTGAGTGGATGTGATGTTGTTTTGAGTTAGCAAGTGGATAATCATCGATCAGGCCGCTCGATACTGACGACACGACCATATCCATTATCCAAGAGATGGCTCGCATGCCTACAGCGCTCAAGTCATGGAAAAACACCGTCATAGACCTCCTGAATGACAACAGGCTTTTTAACTCGACTCCAAGCGAAGCTTTAAGATGGAAGGGGATTATAAAGTTAACGTTTGAAGCTGACAAAACTGCATTTCCGGAAGTTGTTGGTGAGCCAGATGCGTCCCAATTATTCAAGTGGCTAAACGTGACTCGTACGATAGCGAAGGTGGCTGCAGCTCCATCAACAAACATCTTTGCCAATCGGGAATACGAAATGCTCCTGAGGTCTTTGAACGTCCGACGGTTATCGTTCATTTTGTTTGCGGGAGATAAGAACCAGTTTCTGTCGCAACTGCCTACGATCATTGAAAGGCTTGTGGAAGTCTTGCGGAACGCGACATCACCTGTTGTCCAGTCCGAAGTGTTTCTGTGCATCCGAGTACTCTTGTGTCGATTATCGCCTCGTAACTTGACTGGATTTTGGCCAATGGTGCTCACAGAACTGGTACGTCACTCTCAATGGAATAGAACGGCAACAATGAGATCTTTGTACAGTATCGGATTTTTGAACAAGCCATTTTGGCCATGCCATCTGATGGGTCAGAAGATTTGCAACTGGTTCTTGCTGCAAGCAAATGTCTAGATTTGTTAATTGTTTTGCAAACTGAAGAGTTCCAAATGTGAGGACAAACGCTGTCCCAAGATCATGGTGACCACTGAACGAGGTTAACAGACAGCAATGGATCTTTATTACTGACACTGTCGATGCAGTTTATCGGCCAGATAATTGGTACCCGGAAGCGATGATGGAACAACTTGCTGAAATTGTTGGGAGTCTCCCCGTTGCTGTAGGTTTAGCTGATGGGTCTAAAAACTGGTGCTGATCATACTGCTAGGATGTGCCGGCAGATGCACATCTGGACGCAGACCAACATGCGCTTCGGCGACCGCTCCTGAATTCAGTCAGGCAGATTGAGAGCATACGCGATCTAGTGCACTTTTTCTCCAACATCAGTATCTCATCGTACGAGAGCATGTATGCAAGTAGCGGGAACATTGATTGGGAGGCAGTGGAAAGGGGAATTGTGGAGGACATGTTCGAGGGGCGATAGTACCAGCATTTGCTTTGGTCGATACCATATGTTTTACTATTTTTAAAACCATTTTCCTTTGCATGTCATTGCACGAAAACGACCAAAATCCTATGATACCAAAAAGTTGAGACAAGGGGTAACCCACGGATGATTAGCTGGCGGTATAAATATTAGTCTCTCAGAAATCGCCCCAGTTCCTGCGGAACTTGTACTGTATTTTGCATTCCCAAAGTCAGCATATTGACCACAACGTATCCAAACGAAGCGTCACCTTGTAAGGCAGGTTTTTTCTGTAAATGACGAGTTGAGCCAGCCAATCATTGATATCATAAAGTGTCGGATTCACCTCAATCTATCACTCGCGTCCCTAGGCGCCACATAACCCGCGTCTCCTGAGCCCCAATCGTCTTTTTTCTTTGCTTCTGCTTCAGCATTTTTGAACTTGACGCTAGGTTCTTGCTTTTCTGGCGGAGTCACACGCATGATTTTGGGCTTCGGGGGTTGAATAGGGTCCTGAAATTATGCAATAGAACCATCGTCAATGATGATACTACCTGGGTGATGTGGGAAGGTATGGACGCACAGATGATGGAGTCTCGTCTTGCGAAGCAGCGGGAGGTTTTCCATAGTATTTGAGGACTTCTTCGACGCTGATGCCTTGGAACTTGGCTAAGCGTTCTACCTCATCTTGTTCGATCTTTTCGTGGTGAGAAAAGTGTTCCAGGTCCTCTGGGTGGTTATATGACTCGTCCGTCTGAGTCTCGGGCGTATTGTGGTATTTTTCTGTGGGATGGTCCAGATTTTGTAATGTCTTTATAGAATCGGCAAACGAACCTTCGTGGTGCAAGAAGAATTCTGCGATTGGATGGTGAGTATGGTGTCGTATTAGGGCGTTGGTTGATGTGGCATACCACTCTCGATATCATAGTGATGGCCTTCGGCGCCAAGGTGGTCAAAGTTAGGCAGCTTGTCCAGACCCGTCTTTCTCAACTCGTCTAGTGTAATCTTTCCGTCATTGTCCAGGTCAAAGGTCTTAAGCACCTCTTTGACGATTTGGTCTGCCTTTCGCTGTTGCTCTTCCTGGTCCTGTTGTACATCGTATCAAAGAAGGTTTCGGTCCAGTGACGTTGGGATTCGCACCTTTGACATTCCCCTTGCGTAGACGTGGTGGACACCGTATACTGCCTCTATCTCATCTCTGGCCCAGAATCCATTACTAGGCATATATTAATGTCTAGACTCGCGTGTTATAACCGTGAGCGACTCACCTGTCCAGGTCGTGAAGCTGGAAGAAGCTTCCAACGTCAAACGTGTCGCTGCAAAGGATATGTATTAGTCACCACGAGGGATTGTAAAGTGAATTTACATATGGTGTTCCGAGGACATCTAGCGGCAGGCGAACATGAGTCTATATGCGTGTGCGCGAAAGGGGGATTGAATGACGTACATGTCGCTGAGCATATTCTTGCATTGTTTCTCCGACTGCTGGGCCGCCATGAGTGTGGCCGCCATGAGCCAGGACGGAGCTGGCTAGGACGAGCACAGGCAGACTGGCGAAGACACGCATAGAACGGAAACACGGTGGCTGGAGTGGGAAAATGTTGCCTGATTTGCGTTTCATCACTACCTACCCTCGCTTTTTAACTACTCGCGCTCGCCGTCCCTTGCACACGGATGATAAACAGCGCGACGAGGCCAACGGCGTTGGATTCTGCAGTTATATTCTCAGTCCGCGTGTAACTGAAGAATGAGGACGCGTGCGTCATTCGTATTGTAAATGTAACGCTTCTATGTCACGCTTTGTACACCACGTTCATCGAGAAATCAGGACTCATGGAATCAATAGCCAAGTTTGAGAATCCAGAGATTGGCAACATCTTGGTGCCCAGTATGTCATCAAGTCATTGGCATAGGCACGCTGTGCCAATCGACCCATCTTACAGCTTTTGATGCGTTTGCGCCCCTACTGGAACGGCGGCGCACGCAACTACTCGACACGAACAAGTCGACATTCCAATACGGGAGGACAGAAAGACACATGGTTCGTTGCCCCTCCTCCAACTAGCAACCGAACCCATCACCCAACCCAAAACCCAGATGGACATCTACTATCCCGAACCGGCAAACATCCCAGAAGGCAAAGACGCCCCAGTCCTCTTCTTCTTTTACGGCGGCGGATTCCTCACAGGCTCTCGAACGCTACCTAAACCGTACGACGTTGTGTACTCCAACATCGGCTGGTATTTCGCCCAAAAAGGATTTGTAACCATCATCCCTGACTACCGTCTTGTGCCCAAAATCCAGTTCCCGAGCCCCGCAGATGACGTGTATCAAGCCGTATCTTGGGCTATCGAGAACAAGGACGAGATAGAGGACGATGGTGACGTGCCGTACCACCTCAATTTTGATTTAGTGCTCTTGATGGGTCATGCGGCAGGCGCCGTCCATTTGACGACGGCGCTCCTCATGCCTGGCTTGCTATCCGGCGATCCGGAGACGAAAGATAGACTGGCGGGGGTAGTACTCGTGTCAGGTACGTACAACACCGATGCCCTGCCTCAGAATGACCCCGTTGCGGCCGTGCTGGCGCAATATTGGGGCACGTTTGAGGCAACGAAGATGAATTCACCGCAGGCCCTATTGGAGGGTGCACCGGAAGATATGGTCGGATGGTTGCCCGAGATATTGATGCTGGATGCTGAGCATGAGCCACACTGGCTCGTCGTGGGCGCAGAGAGCTTTCATGAAAAGTTGGCGCAGATGACGAGGAAGAAACAGGTGACGAAGACGGTTGAGTACATCGTATCTGCCAGCCCTGGAACGGAGCCGGTGAAGCCCTTGCCCGATGTCGAGCTGGGTCTCGTGACAAGGCTGGTGGCCAAAGGGCATAATCACATCAGCGTGCAACTTTCGCCTGGATCAGGAGAAGGAGAAGAGTGGGCAGATGTGGTGGTGAAGTGGATGAATATGGTGGTTAGAGAGAAATTGGCGTTGGTTGCGCAATCGTGACGAAAATCGAAGTACCACCCATTCATGCTTGAAAACAGCACATCGGAACCGCGTTCGGCCTATCCTTGAGCTACCGGCGTTCTATTACGTCCCAATCCAACAGTCCATGCTTTGTGGAATCTATGACCAAGCTGGGCCACATCCAAAACGAACACTAAATAGTTGCTAATGATAAAAGCGGAAGTTAGTGCCTCATAAGGAAGGTGCCAAAAGCGGTGTGACTCTGGGAAAACGTTGCCTGATTTGCATTTCGTCAGCGCCATCGCGTCAGCGTTGCTAACGCCACAAACGCGTTAGAAAGCTTATCAATACCATCCTGAACAACGCAATTTCCTGACCAATTATGCCGCCACTCCCGCTGAACTTACGCGTCGTCTCCGCACAGGAAGGAGCTTGGATACACAGTCAGCCTGAACACGCAATCTATGCCTCATATGATATAAGAAGCCTGTGTCCAGTCGATGGTTGCTTAAAGCTCTCCTCCTCCCGAAACATCACTCACATTAGCAATGTACAAGAACGACGACGACCGCAAGAACATCGTTATTATCGGCGCTGGCGCTGGCGGCGCCGCAACCGCTCGCACGCTATCTGCCAAACTTGACTCGAGAAAGTACAACCTTATCCTCATCAACCCGCGTCCGTTTTTGCTCGCGCTGCCCCCCACGGTTCGTGCTTCCGTCTCAAATGTGGACAACCTCCAGGACAGAATTTTTCCTCCCTTGGACAAGATTTTCCACAATGGGAACGGTACTTTCGTACAGGGCAAGGTGCACTCGATAGACAAAAAGCACGGAAAGAAGGGAGGTAGCGTCTTGCTAGAAAATGGGCAGCGCATCCCGTTCGAGATCTTGGTCCTCTCTCCCGGTAGCAGTTGGACAGGGCCCATTGCGTTTCCCGACGATGCCGGCGAAATGCAAGAATTTATCAAGAATGGTCGCATCGCATTTGACAAGGCGCAGAGTATCGTCATTGCAGGGGGCGGTGCTGTTGGTATAGGTTAATCATACCTTTGCTACAATCTTGGTATCGTGTACTGACTTTTTTGGTAGAACTTGCGGGAGAAATTAAAGATATCTGGCCGGTAAGTACGTACCTCCGCCAACGAACCTGTGCCAACAATTCGATATAGCATAAGAAAGTCACCATAGTTCAGGGTGACTCTGGCCTGCTAAACGCCGCATACCCAGATAAGTTCCGTGAGCGCGTAGAAAGTCGGACGCGCGCCTATGGCGTTGATATTATACTGAACGATTATATCGACACATTCGAAGTCGGTCACATCACTGCTGGAACCGGGATTAGAACACGAAAAGGTCGCGAGGTCCAGGCTGACCTAGCCGTATGTTAACCATTCCCCCACCACCACCCTCATTGACGTGAATTTGCAAAATAGGTATCGGCCCGGGGTCCAACGCCCAACACGAGCTTTATCGTTACTTCTCTTGGGGCGCACGTCGCAAATGAGCGTGGATATGTCAAGACACGTCCGACCTTCCAACTCCCCGATTACCCGGAGATCTTCGCTCTGGGCGATATCATCGACTGGAAAGAACAAAAACAGTTAACAAAGGCACAGGCACACGCAGCAATCGTTGCGGCCAACGTAGATGCGTACCTCTCTGGACGGACGTTGACGTCGTACAAAGGCTCGCCTGAGATGATTGTAATCACTCTCGGAAAGGTGCGTTGTTCAGTCTGCTAGGCTTGACTTTTCGGTCTGACTGAGCGGTAGCACGCGGGTGTGAGCTATGTCGGAATGATGTGGGGTATAGTTATGGGTGATTGGTTTACCAGGACTGTAAAGTCAAAGGGCCTTTTCATTGACAATCTCAGAAAATCTGTGGGCTATTAGTACTATAGTGATGGACGATTTTGTATTTCTAGCGAATCGTAATATGTTCACAATGTAATCTATGTGGGCAGCGTGGCGTGGGAGCAGCGCAAACATTCTCCAGATGAGTCAGCATTGTAACTTGTGTTGTACTTTGCAGCACCGTGAACATCAATATGTTCTCGCGTGTTAATGAGACTGCGACGGCACGGTTTAACTCAAGGCTCTCTGCGGCGTGAGTGTCCTCGTTGTAAATCTTGGCTGAGCGGCATTTGCGACGGACGACTCCAATGACCATGTGGAACCTCGAACACTCATTTAAATAGATTCAAGCCACAGGGATAGCTCAGCGTTGTGTACGAGCTCTGATGCTGATTAATTCTGCAATAACCTGGCTTCGGGACTGGACAGAACCGAGTCGCTCGGGCTGACATCCGTAAAATGCCCTCACACTGACAAGAACAAAGTACAAGTTCATTGACTATAACATCGTCGACGTGGGTTTTAAATGTCTACAAAACAGATCCAACATAAAGTGAAAAGAAAATGAGTTATCTAGGGAAAGATAAGTTAATCCAGCGCTTCACCATAAGCAAAGTCATACTTGTGATGCAGGTTCAACGGTCCAAGTCTGATATCAACATCACAATGTCCACCCCTACAACCAAGTCAGTACAGTTGCCTTACGGTGTAGTTGAAGCGAGACAGCGAACCGATAGACTTTGCATTTAGCAAAGGCTAATAATACGTAGCGCGTAAGTAATTGGATATATCGTTGGCAGGATGTTGTACTCACTTCTCGCCACGCGTGAGGACCATCTCGATGTCGTCACTGACGCAGGGGGGAATAAAAAAGGGAGGGAAGAAGAAAGGAAGACGAGCGGTGTTGATGTCAGACATTGTGAGAGAGCGCAGGAAGCTGTAGGTTTCTGAAAGATTCAAGTTCGAAGGGGAACTGAGCATTGAATACTGTGTCCCCAGCGCCTTTTATCTGTCTCAGCCACGGCCCATTGACGTAAGTAATGGCATGGAAAGCACAATCCGCCGATGGCAAAAACGGAATAATCCAGGGTAACCCGCGCCAAGCAGCCCTATCCCTTTTCCGGTGAGGTGAATGCATGTATATATCACGCTGTTCGCTACGGTCTTTCTTTCTATCCGGTAGTAAGACCTTCGTGCCCATATCTGGCTACGAGATAGGACAAGCATCCATCAGCCCTTTCCAGTTGTGACGCGCGAATTACATCAAACCATCTCATATCTGGCAGGCTGGAACCTCAGTACGTAAATAGTTTACGACCAGATGAAGTAAATTCGATCACATATGTTGCTTATTCGGCGAGGATTCTAGACTAGCATCACTTCAGTCTAGCAAGATTCGGTGAACTACTGGTCGCTATTTACGAAATGTGCGCCACAGTGTGTCCATCGCTGCACGTTACATATACATAGTTCCATAAGTGTTTTTCAGACGCGAATTTCAAGTTACCATACTCGTACTATGTCGACTCGGAGACGGGGGCAAATAACCATCAGTATGTTTTCAGATCATCAACTCGGGAACGTGTGGCACTGACAATATCAGATGCGCCGAAACTTTACTTCATCAAAAAAGCTCGTGCCCGGTTTGAAATGTGATTCGCGTGTCAAGTAGTTACATATGTGTTTCGCTAAAAAAGACCACATGATGTATTCACATCGCAGGAAAAGGGATAGTGGGCGTAGGACAATAACAGGCGTGAACTAGCATGGTTTTACCCTAGGAATCGCAATTATTTCGCTTGCTTTCCATACGTCAATGGGCCAGGACCGGGACAGATAAAAAGTGCTGGGGACACAGTGTTCAATGCTCAGTTCCCCTTCGAACTTGAATCTTTCAGAAACCTACAGCTTCCTGCGCTCTCTCACAATGTCTGACATCAATGCCGCTCGTCTTCCTTTCATCTTCCCTCCCTTTTTTATTCCCCCCTGCGTCAGTGACGACATCGAGATGGTCCTCACGCGCGGCGAGAAGTGAGTACAACATCCTGCCAACGATATATCCAATTACTTACGCGCTACGTATTATTAGCCTTTGCTAAATGCAAAGTCTATCGGTTCGCTGTCTCGCTTCAACTACACCGTAAGGCAACTGTACTGACTTGTTTGTAGGGGTGGACATTGTGATGTTGATATCAGGCTTGGACCGTTGAACCTGCATCACAAGTATGACTTTGCTTATAGTGAAACACTGGATTAACTTATCTTTTCCTAGATAGCTCATTTTCTTTTCACTTTATATTGGATCTGTTTTGTAAACGTAGTCGACGATCGGTGGTATGATCAATAAATTTGTTCTTTGCAGCGGGAGGGCATTTACCGATATCAGTCCTGAGTCTAACGACCCACTCCCGTATATGTACATACTGTGATGTCGAAGTTCGTCTGGTCATTGATTTAATCAGCATCAGCGCTCATACATAACTTAGCCGAATTCTATCGCGGTGGCTTGAAGCTATTCAAATGAACTTTGTTCTCCACGGATCACTGGAGTCATGCCATTACCTTGAATGTGTAGGCTTTGCCAAGCCGAGTCAAACCATGCCGTCGCGGCAAGCGCAACCTGTGACTCGCTAGAAATCACTGTCAATGAAAAAAAAACCCTTTGACTTTACACACCCCACATTATTCCAAGATAACCCACACCCGTCTTCTACCGCACAGTAAACCGTATATCAAACTTGACCGGCAGAGGAACCCACCTTTCCAATGGTTATCAAAAACATCTCAGGTGAACCCTTGTACGACCTCAACGTCCGTCCAGAAAGGTACGCATCAACGTTGGCTGCGACGATCGCCGTGTGCGCCTGTGCCTTTTCTGTTCTTCCCAGTCTGCCACACGTTCAGGTGCGACGTATCTTGACATACCCACTCGCCTGCGACGAGCCAACGATAATGCCCGTGTTGGAGGCGTCTGAACCGCACGGGTATCAGCGCAAGTTGTTGGAAAGGTCGGCTTACAACTAGGTCAGCATTCCTCACAATTTTCGTTTCATGTTCATTAGAATTCCAGTCCCACTAACGATCGGCCAGACTTCAAACGGGCCGATAATATAAGCGGTTAGTATAAAATCAATGCTTTGCTCGGAGTTTACCAGGAATGGTGATCCTTTTTGTACTCAGGGGTCCGTAAATCTCCTGCTTGCTCTACCGGTACCACAAAAGGCAGTACTTATGATCTATGTATACGGAGGGCCGCCCTCTACGATGACGATCCTGTCTGTGCCTTGTCAAATGGTATCAAAATGAGTTTTAAGGAATGGCGAAAAAACTGACCGAAAATGATCGATGGCGGGAATGTCGAGGTGTTGAGTGGTCAATTGACTTGGACATGTGCACGTCATCATCCTTCCTGATAGGCTGTCGGGAAAGGAGCAGCACCAAGAGCGGAAAGTGATCAGGCTAAAGCGCTGGATCCTTCTCTGGGAAGACGCAAAGTGCCGCCGTTCATGCGAAAAGCGGCCTCGCTCATCGTCCGTTTTTCGGCAACTTCAGAGCACCGTTTCACTGCACCCATGTGCTACCATCGAGAGACATATAAACACGGTACGGTTGAGCCCTATTGCGCCTTTTGGTCAATTACTTCCTCGTCGACCCCCATACGCTGCAAGTGACCATAATCGATTCTGGCGCTGTCAGCGTGCTTCCGCGTTTGTTTTGTCACGCTGTATTCAACCTGCGCATCTCCGAATTTCTGAGTTGGAGACGGTCCGATAACTCGTTGGTGATGAGGTCAACTACAAGGGTATATTGGCAAGTTTTTTTCAAGGTGCTAGTGCCGTAGGTTACATCTCGTTGACTGCCTTGTCAGAGCATTCCGTGAATACACAGACTTACGATTAGCACTGATCAAAACCGTCTCATCTTGGTTCATCAATTGAAGGTGCATGTCTCTCTTGTAAATTCCAACCTCTAGGCAGCAACAACTCTTGTATACATATTTCGTCCTGCGTAGTTTATGGAATCGAAAAATAAAGGGTTTGGTAAGTTCCTTCACTAACTTTGAGACTGTCAGACTCGAGGTGAAACAGCGTGTTTGCTTTACCTTGACAGTCGGTGTGTGACGACTTTTAACTAAATCCGTTCACGCTACTAGAGAGAAAACTGAAAGGAGGTCTTTGCAAACCGAAAATGATGTTTGTCCGAGCTACTTTGTGGCCTCTGAGCAGCAATTGCTTTCGTCGAATATGGCAGGGATGAAGGTGAAGAATCCTGTCGTGACATCTCTTCACTCACAACGCACAGTACCCATATCGCAGTCTTATGAAGCAGGCAGACCTGAACGTATTTATTTCTTGCTTGGGCCAATAGAGATTCGTGGGAACAAGGGAGCATCCGCCTCCCTCGCACATCGCAGATGAGTACTGTGCATGGTGGGTGACACTCTCATGCGTTTTGATGGCGGGTGGTTCCCTCGTGCAAAATGACTCTGCAGGCTGTAATTCAAGCCAAATTCCTTGATTGAAAGCCACAGCATCTCCTAAATATACTTAGAAGACCGTTCCCAATAGGGAGGATAAGGAATTCTAAATTTGGGCGAGTCACGCTGCCTTGTCACTCGCTAAAAGTAAATTGAAGACACGCAGACCGCGATTGATCATAGCTACAAGAAAAAAAGTATGATAGCAGTTTATATGCAAATATATCATCTCTCTCTTCATGGAGCTGATTCATTCGATTCCAGTGGAGAACGAAAGCCTGCCTGAGAATCTGTGACCTGATGTGATGCACGACAGCATCACCCATCATTACGCATCACCCACCGTACGAGTCATCCCGTTCCATCCTGGCCGGCCACAAGCCTACTTCAGCAGGACCGCGAGCAGGCCGCCGGGCGCATCCGAAAGAATACCTTCCTCCTGTAGGCTGCCCTCACCTTCACTCGCTTGGTTCCGATCTGGCGATCACCATGTAGCCATTACTAAGCCATGGCGCCCGCCTCATGGCCTTTCCCCATAGACGCAGGTCCATATCTGGTTGGTACATGAGAAAGACATATCGTTCGTCTCACGTTGGCCGCCATTGTCGATTTTCTCCATGTAGAATGGCAAAAATGAAAGATGACCTTTCTTATAATCACAACGTCAACATAGCGCTAAATAAATATATGGCACGAGCTATTGGCAATACGAATCGCTTGCGTGGAACCAAATTTCCTCATACACCTGTCTAGAGTCAGATTTGTCAAACCATCTGATGTCCGACGAATCGCCGCTCGACTTCGTTGGACTAGGCTGCCTTAAGGCAGGTCTTATGAGAGTCTTATCGCCACTTATTTCGTTGCAGGAAACGCATTTTCTCCGCAGTTATCAAGGTGACAGGTTGACTGTTCTTGGATTACCGCATATATTCGAAAACATATCGCACATTCTAGGAAGAATGAGATCATTGGATGATCAACAGAGCAGATATGGAAAATCCATGGGATGGTTCTGAATAGAAAGTTATGCTGCACAGGGTCATAGTAATAATCCTCTGCGATCACTCACATGTATTCCACAGATCGAGGTTTGCCTCTGCCCAACTAGGCAATGGGCCATGGCTACGACAGATAAAGGTGCTGGGGGCGAAGCGTTCAATACACAGTTCCCCTCACAACTTGAATCTTTCAGAAACCTACAGCTTACTCTCTCACAATGTCTGACATCAATACTGCCCGTCTTCCTCTCCGCCTCCCTCCCTTCATGATCCCCCCCTGTGTCGGTGACGACATCGAGATGGTCCTCACGCGTGGCGAGAAGTGAGTACAACATCCGGCCAACGGTGTATCAAATTACTTACGTGCTGCGTATTAATTAGCCTTTGTTAAATTAAATGCACCGTCTATCAGTCCACTCCTATGACATGAAGGTGTCGCCGTCACTTCAACTACAATGTAAGGCAATTGTACTGACTTGGATGTTAGTAATGGACACGATACCGGGCTTGGACCGTTGAGCCTGTATCATAAGTATGACTTTGCTTGTGGTGAAGGACTGGGGTTAACTAATCTTTACATAGATAACGTTCCTTTTTCATTTTATGTTGTATCTGTTTGAAAACGCATAAAACCCACGTCGACGATCGGTGTTATGGACAATAAACCTGTTCTTNGCATAGAAATGTTGGGTTTATTAATAAGTAAACTGCGTGTATACAATCTACGGTAAGCGACGGCGCCCTAAGGCCCGATGGTAACCCATACTCTCGAGAGGAGACGTGGAGAAATCCTAAACACCCCGAGGGGTGGACCCAGACGTGGTAAAAGCCCGACGGCGGGCATCGGCAGACGACCGGTACAGGTCGTCGAGGCGCGCTTTGTCGTGGCGTAATTGGAAGAAAGGACAGTCACGCGAGTTGGCGGCGTGACCGGCGTTCAGCGTTCCGAGGCAATTGATGCATTGCTCGAGTGGGCATGGAGCGCTCTTGGTGCAGCGCGTGCAGTTCGTACGGTGGTCGGCAGAGGAGTGCTTGCCGGCGCATTTGACACATACGGGGGTGTCCAAGAGACACCGCTTGGCGGAGTGGCCCCACCGGTGGCAGTGGGAGCATTGAGGCGAGACGTGTTTGACACGCCATGGTCGACTTTTGAAGTTCTTGCCGTTGAGGCAGACCGGGAGGCCGACGACCCAATCTGCGTTTGCTCCATTGTGTTGGTCGACGATCTCAACCAGGATGACGCCATTGTTCCCATGGTGGCGGTTGGGCCGATGGGCCCCGACGGACTGGGGGCTCTTGACCCAGACAGGGAGACGGTGAAATTTGAGGAGGGCCCAGCGGGGGTGGGCCTGGAGGTCTTGGAGGATGAGCTCCGGCGTGTATTCAAGTGGTCCACGAGAGGAAGGGACGTTGACAAACTTGAGTAGCGAGGTGGTAGGGCGGTTCTGGACTGAGACCACCCCGTTGTCCAGCTTGAAGGTGCGTTCGACAGCGGCCGAGAGAAGGCCGCGCTGGGCGGGAGTAATAGGAGCAGCGCACGTGACAACCACGGTGTCACGGCGGCTCCAGGCTGCTTTGATGATGACGTTCAACGGGGACTGGAAGGCCTTGGTATTGGCATCCAGGAAGGCTACCGTCTTCTGAAGTTTAGAGACCAGAGGTGGACCCTCTAGTCGGTGTGTAGGTTGAACCTGCGGGCCAGCTAGGGATGGAACCCGACAGAGGAGGACCGTGGCCTTGGTGCCACGAACAACTGGAGGGCGAGTCGGCAGAGAGCCCGACGGGCGGTCCAGCGGGGGAGCGACAAAGGCCAGCCCCTTGGAGGGGGGAGCCTTGGGAGGGGGTGCAAAGGGGGCCGCTTGAGGACGGCGAGGTTGGCCCGGGCCAGTGTTGAGGACCGGAGCGATCTGAATCTTTGCGCGGTCCAATTCAGGGAGGAAGGACCAGAACCGTGTGAAAATGGCCTGGAAAGTGGCCAAGGGCAGAACCCCTGCGTCAAGAAGAGACGGGAGCAGGAGCTCTGCCTGCTCGAGAGGAGGCAAAGCCGGCCCAGAATGTTGCGTCTGAGCGTCGGCATAGGTAACGACTGGTGGAGGTGGAGACCGGGGAGGGGAGGTGTCCACCACGATAGGAACTTGGGCGAGGGCAGGGTCTGGGGCCGCTGCTGGAGCTGCGCGACGGGCAAAATAGTCACGAGCAGCAGCCTCGTGTCGGAGGCGTTCCAAATCAAAGGCGCTAAGCCTTGGCGTGGGTAGCGAAGGTGCCAGAGGGGAGAGAGGACCCCGATCAGGGGGGGGAGGGTCTGGCACGAGGTGAGCGCGAGGTGCGGCTGATGGAGCTGCAGAAGGGGGCAAAACCGCCGCCCCCACTGGAGTAACGGGCGGCAGAGAGCGTGGCGTGGGCACTGGGGAAGACAGTGCATCGTACCTGGAGCCCGTTCGCGATGTGCGCGAAGGGCCAGCAGTTCGAGGGGCCGAGCTTTTAGGCTTGACCATCGTAGCGGAAAATGGCAACAAAGAGGAGAGTCAAAAACTAGGAGCAGCGGGGCGAGGAGAACGAGACGGAGTCCACCCGCAAAGCAGCAAACGTCCCGGTGCTCAAAAAGCAGTTGTCGCGCATCATTACGCATCACCCACCGTACGAGTCATCCCGTTCCATCCTGGCCGGCCACAAGCCTACTTCAGCAGGACCGCGAGCAGGCCGCCGGGCGCTTGTCACTTGCAAGGGCCCCCTTTTAACTTTTTCTCTTTCCCTCGCTCGCCAATGTGCAAGTTGGCTTCGGTTGTGTGGACGGGATTTCAGTTAACAGTCGTCACACTCTGACTGTCACGATGTTCTCAACAAATACCAACAAATACACTGTTCCTCATGATGTCATCATTCTCTCTCCTCTGGCATCTATCCTAATGCTGCAACAGCGTGGAGGACGCGACGCGCACTGGGTCCCACGAATTCTCACAAGATCGTGTCCTGAGCGAGGTTTCTTATCTCAGTATCAATCTTGATCGTTTTCCCGAGATTCAAGCCACCGCGATAAAGTTCAGCGCCGTGTATGAGCTCTGATCTCCAATAAGGCTTCATGATTGGACAGAACCGAGCTTCAATATCACATGCCCTCACACTGACAAGAACGCAAAGAACAGGTTTATTGTCCATAACACCGATCGTCGACGTGGGTTTTATGCGTTTTCAAACAGATACAACATAAAATGAAAAAGGAACGTTATCTATGTAAAGATTAGTTAACCCCAGTCCTTCACCACAAGCAAAGTCATACTTATGATACAGGCTCAACGGTCCAAGCCCGGTATCGTGTCCATTACTAACATCCAAGTCAGTACAATTGCCTTACATTGTAGTTGAAGTGACGGCGACACCTTCATGTCATAGGAGTGGACTGATAGACGGTGCATTTAATTTAACAAAGGCTAATTAATACGCAGCACGTAAGTAATTTGATACACCGTTGGCCGGATGTTGTACTCCACTTCTCGCCACGCGTGAGGACCATCTCGATGTCGTCACCGACACAGGGGGGATCATGAAGGGAGGGAGGCGGAGAGGAAGACGGGCAGTATTGATGTCAGACATTGTGAGAGAGTAAGTGTAGGTTTCTGAAGATTCAAGTTGTGAGGGAACTGTGTATTGAACGCTTCGCCCCAGCACCTTTATCTGTCGTAGCCATGGCCCCATTGCCTAGTTGGGCAGAGGCAAACCTCGATCTGTGGAATACATGTGAGTGATCGCAGAGGATTATTACTATGACCCTGTGCAGCATAACTTTCTATTCAGAACCATCCCATGGATTTTCCAATATCTGCTTCTGTTGATATCCAATGATCTCATTCTTCCTAGAATGTGCGATATGTTTTCGAATATATGCGGTAATCCAAGAACAGTCAACCTGTCACCTTGATACTGCGGAGAAAATGCGTTTCCTGCAACGAAATAAGTGCCGATAAGACTCTCATAAGACCTGCCTTAAGGCAGCCTAGTCAACGAAGTCGAGCGGCGATTCGTCGGACATCAGATTGGTTTGACAAATCTGACTCTAGACAGGTGTATGAGGAAATTTGGTTCCACGCAAAGCGATTCGTATTGCCAATAGCTCGTGCCATATATTTATTTAGCGCTATGTTGACGTTGTGATTATAAGAAAAGGTCATCTTTCATTTTTGCCATTCTACATGGAGAAAATCGACAATGGCGGCCAACGTGAGACGAACGATATGTCTTTCTCATGTACCAACCAGATATGGACCTGCGTCTATGGGGAAAGGCCATGAGGCGGGCGCATGGCTTAGTAATGGCTACATGGTGATCGCCAGATCGGAACCAAGCGAGTGAAGGTGAGGGCAGCCTACAGGAGGAGGTATTCTTTCGGATGCGCCCGGCGGCCTGCTCGCGTCTGCTGAAGTAGGCTTGTGGCCGGCCAGGATGGAACGGGATGACTTCGTACGGTGGGTGATTGCGTAATGATGCGCGACAACTGCTTTTTGAGCACCGGGACGTTTGCTGCTTTGCGGGTGGACTCCGTCTCGTTTCTCCTCGCCCCGCTGCTCCTAGTTTTTGACTCTCCTCTTTGTTGCATTTTCCGCTACGATGGTCAAGCCTAAAAACTCGCCCCTCGAACTGCTGGCCTTCGCGCACATCGCCGAACGGGCTCCAGGTACGATGCACTGTCTTCCCCAGTCCCACGCCACGCTCTCTGCGCCCGTTACTCAGTGGGGGCGGCGGTTTTGCCCCCTTCTGCAGCTCCATCAGCCGCACCTCGCGCTCACCTCGTGGCCAGACCCTCCCCCCCTGATCGGGGTCCTCTCTCCCTCTGGCACCTTCGCTACCACGCCAAGGCTTAGCGCCTTTGATTTGGAACGCCTCCGACAACGAGGCTGCTGCTCGTGACTATTTTGCCCGTCGCGCAGCTCCAGCAGCGGCCCAGACCCTGCCCTCGCCAAGTTCCTATCGTGGTGGACACCTCCCCTCCCCGGTCTCCACCTCCACCAGTCGTTACCTATGCCGACGCTCAGACGCAACATTCTGGCCGGGCTTGCTCCTCTCGAGCAGGCAGAGCTCCTGCTCCCGTCTCTTCTTGACGCAGGGGTTCTGCCCTTGGCCACTTTCCAGGCCATTTTCACACGGTCTGGTCTTCCTCCTGAATTGGACCGCGCAAAGATTCAGATCGCTCCGGTCCTCAACACTGGCCCGGGCAACCTCGCCGTCCTCAAGCGGCCCCCTTTGCACCCCTCCCAAGGCTCCCCCTCCAAGGGGCTGGCCTTTGTCGCTCCCGCTGGACCGCCGTCGGGCTTCTCTGCCGACTCGCCTCCAGTTTTCGTG